>QJOB01000351.1:0-42350 GCA_004155035.1 Monosporascus sp. 5C6A
TTTCCCCTTCTTTAAATGCTCTAGGTACGTACCTATTTAGCTAGCGCCCCCTACATACCTGGTGTATAGTAGAGCTCCAGATAAACCGCAGCAGCACGGGAAACAGCCTGCTCTGTCTCTACCGCATGTACTGCCGGGGGCCCGTAAGTACGTTGTGTGACCTATGAATCAGGTTATTGGGGTGTTGTCTGCCTAAGTGCAGTCAACGGCGGCGTGGGTGAGAACGTCATATACTATATGCAGCTACCTACTATGCAGCGTAAACGTTATTGAACACTTCTCCAGCTAGTCGAGTGACCGGGTCTTTAACAATTAACAGGAATTGCAACGCGGTTCCGTCACATATGTATACCTAGGTACCTAAAACCGAAGCCGCAAGCCCTCCGTATCCCATGCCATCCCCTCCCGTCCGTCCGCTCATCCACACCCTATCCGCCCATTTAACCCCTTTAACCTGGCCCCTGTCATATGCCTACCGCAAAGTTAACCCTACACCCGAATTAGGCGGCGGTCGACCAATGTTCCAGAAACGACGCAGAAATGGCAGGCTAGAGTAGAGAACGGGCGGCCCCGCGTAAGTGCGTGATAAGCGGCCGCCAGTTTAGTTAAATCATGTTATCATCCCTATCTACCGCCCACCACAAAGTATCGCATCATCCTTTTCTCCCTTACCTATTATTAGCCCTGCGCCTCGCCCCGACGGCGGCCGCGAGGGTATTTATTATATTCCTAGGCAGGAGAGAAAGGTAAGGGCTAAGGTAGGTGGCGAAGGTGTACGGCTAGGCATAGGATCGCTCCAGGTTCAGCCTCGTGAGCAAGGCGGCTATCTCCCATCTGTCGGTGCTCTCGAATTCTCTCTTTCGAGACCCACCGGCCAGCCAAGAGGACAGACAGGAGGAGCGACACAAGACCTGGTGAGGGACCGCAGCCAGCACTGTGGTGTAAAACGCAAGTAAATAAGTAGAGTAAGGATCAGGGTATCAATTCCAGCAGCGACCACGGCCAAAAAACCCAGGAAACCACCAAGGCAAAGCAAAAGCACATCTCCACCCTCCAGTTCCGTTCCGCCGTTCCAACCATCGGCCACCGCCCAAACCCCACCCATAGAGCTCTCGCCTGCCCTATTCCAAGGCCCTCGCGCCCCCTCCCCTTGCGAAATAGCCCGCGTCGAATAGAGTCCCGCTGGAAGCTCGCACAGGCTGCGCGGCAAGGGCAGGGGAATGAAGGAATAGCCCATTGCGCTCGCCGAGTCGTGTCTTATGGTCCCTCTGCTATGACCCTTCATCTCAAAATGACTGGGTATCTTTAGTCATGTCATCAGTCATTAGCTAGGAGGAAAGGAGGACCCCAAAACCAGGGGTCAACAAAGAAACAGTGTAATCATCTAAAGCCACGCTAAAAAAAACCAGAACGACCACCCAATACCCGAAAAAAGAAGCAATGCAAAGCCCCCCTATAATGAAAGGTCCGTCCCAGGTAGCCGTTATGACATGAGTAAGAAAAGTCCAAAACTAAGGAGTGAGACTGAAATTTCCAAACAGTTGAAAAAAAAATCGTGAACCCTCCCCCCACCTTCCACGCCGGGATGTTGCGCCGTCCGTAAAAAAAATCCCCTTCCAGTATAAAGATGCATATGCAACCCGCCCAGAGGGTAAGTAAATGGTAAAATTCGTCAATAGCGATAGCTCTCCTTTCCGCCACCAGGAGGGCTTGTTCAGAACATTAGCGACAGCAGATCGTCTTCCTTAATACGCTTTGGTCGCATTGCCCTCGCTGGTAGCAACGGCTACGAGCGCTTGCAAGCGGAGCATATTGTTATTCCTATCTTCGGAGTTCTCCGTGCTGGTAGGTTGTGGTGGCGGAGGTGCGTCCTTCGCTGGAAAGCCGGGGAATTGGCTTATGTTAGGATGCACCATGCGATCTACCCGAGCCATCTTGTGGGGAGGTGCATCGGCATGCACAGTGACGGGACCGTGATACCATCCGTGTCTTTTCGCGTCCCTAGGTCTATTAATGGGTGGTGCAGACATTGTGTGTTGGTGGAATGCCCTCGTTGGGCTGTTGGCCCTGGCCGCCCCATTATCAACCACCACAGGATCGTTAAAGCGCACCGTCGGCGGGTTGAGCCGGACTCGCTCAGCCTGTGCTTCAACCGCTCGGTTTGCTTCCTGTGCCCAAGCACTGGCGTCATCCCGCGGAGGAGTTGTGCTCGATGTAATATCTAACCGCGTCAACCCTCGATGCAGGCTCATATCCCAAACGGGTCTGGTGCGTCTATGGTCAGCACTCGCCTCGGCTGCGGGCAGCAGTGCAGGCGGATGTGCCACCTCGGCATCTACCATCATTGGAGAGGGGTTCCGTCTCGGAGATGTCGCGGGCCGACGGGGGAGAGGATCGAATGACTCTATGCCTGGTAACCTCACTGCTGTACCCTGCTGAGGTGGGGGGTTCGCAACAGGGTGTGCCCCGCCAACTGGGCTCTGGAATTGCGAGGGTGTGTAGACATTACTCAAGCGGCTGCTAGGATTGTTCCCGCCCAGGTTGCTCGAATCTGGATGCCAAGTGCGCCGCCTCCACGCTTCATCAGCCATCGACGCCGCCGATTCCCGGCGGGAGAATACCGAAGACGTAGGAGAAGCCACGGCACTGCCGACGGGAGAGTATGCACCCGGGTTGGAACTGTTAGCTGGGCCGAACTTGGATGGCCCCAGGCTGGCCCCATGGACGAACTGAAAAGGAATTCCGCCAGTTGGCACACTAAGTCGGCGGGCGGGTGTCCTATTAGCGGCGTACAAGCTCTGGGACCTCGAATGAGAAGACGTCGGCGAAGCAATGCCCGAGCCCCATCGAGGACTGCTCTGACCCGTCGAGAAGGTAGCGGAAGTGGGCGTGCTGAATTCGCTGGGAGATACGGGCCGATATGCGTATGCGCCCTCACTAGGACTGTGGTACGATTCTACGGAAAGCCTCGAGCGCGGATCGGCCATGACGAGGGGAGCCGGACGCCGCCGCGCATCATCGCGAGCGCTGAAAGTAGAACTTACCGAGCTGATACTCGATGTGGATAGCGATTTAGCGTGCCCTCTACCAGGAGCCCCCATGCTGCCCGCCGTTGAGGCACGAGCCCTACCGGGTTGGCGTACCCGGTCAGTTCGGATCTGTCTCTGAAATCTGGTCCCTGTGGCGGCAAGCGAATCGATCGGGATGTCTTCGTTCACATGAACCGTCTGCGCATGCTGTCGTAAATTGTCCAGCCGAGAGAATCGCCTGGCACAGTGACATTGAAACGGCCTCTCGCCCGTGTGCTTCCTGTCCAAACGTCAACATGAATCCCAGGGGGAACTCCCGCTAAGGGACATGAGATATGTACCGGATATGACGCGCCAGATGCTCACTTCTCGTGAAGCTGAGATTGCATGGTGGGTAGTCGGTGCAGTAGAAGCGTTGCGACTTTTTCTTCTTATTCGATCTTGATCCATCCGCGTTTACGCTCTCGTCATCCGACCCGGCGCCGTCGTCTCCTTGGCCTTCGCCATCCGATTCGTCCATATCTACGTCTTCCGAGTCTCCCCGAGACTTTCTCGAATGTTGCGAATTCTCCCGTTTTGGCGTTCGCCCCTCGTCGATCTTCTCGGGAATCTGGACAGCCTGCGGGAACGGAGAGGTCGGTAACGGCCGCTGACCAAAGGTAGTGTTGGACGGGGTGGGGGTAGTCGGTGATGGTGCCATCCCCTCGTCTCTTTTCGCTTCGATTGCCACCGGAGTATTCACAGGCCGAAAGGTTGCAGCCATAATCTGTTACCTCAGGGTCGGCCTACGTCCAGGAGGTCGACAGTCGTCGGCACCGGGTGTGGAAGGCAGAGAGAGGATGTCTGGTTAAGTATAGATGGTCTCTGGCCAACCAGTTGGGTGTCTCCAAGGGTGGGGCCCAGCAGTGGGAGCACAGGGAGACTTCTGAGACAGAGCAAATGGAGGAGGCGGGTAGTTTAGGTAAAAAGGGGGGAGTGCGAAGAGGGGGGAAGAAAAGAGGAGGGATAACGGGAGAAACCGTATCTCAAATCATTCGAAAACTTCGTTTCGCGACTCAGGTTCTCGCTGTCCGACTCTTAGAGAGAGGTGGACTATTTTATTATTGGCGATAGTGGGAACAGTGCCTCGAACAGACCCGGACCCAGGTGGTGGGGATTCGGGACTTATCAGGCCTGCTGCACACGCACGGACGGAAGAGCGGCTGAAGAGAGAGAGAAAAAGGGATAAGCAAGTGTGACGAATGAAACGCTGCTTGCTTATGGGGTTTTCTTAAATGTCGTAGTCGCTACCTGTACTCCTGCGCGCCCGTGATGTGAGTTCAAATGCGGATATTCGCGAGCGGGACGCTAACTAATGAAATGTCTGAAGCGGAGTAGAGGAGCAATCGAAGCGGTGCCTGGCCGAAATGGATCCAGTCCTGTGTTGTCCCCGGCGTTACTCAGGCTTGTAGTAATCCGTAGGCTTTGTGTTATGTTATGTGATTGAGTGCCCCTTGATAATAGGTCCAATGCGATACTAATGGGCGCAATCTGCCTTCAGGGCCGGGGTTATGTGCCCAACAGCGAACTGACGATAAAGAAGATTGCCGGGTGAGGGGCAACGCTCGTGGGCCTGCAGGTGAGAAGTGAGCCAAGTGCACAACCCAAGGAGGCTGAATCTAGAAGCGCGAGCCGAACAAGAACAAAACAAGACTGGCAATAACCGGGTTACCTCATATAGTATGTGTGATAAAAATAAAAATAATACACTTGAAAGTAGCTTAAGCGGTGCCTTTTTTTAGAATCCCGTCTATAGGCAAGGTACAGACAGTCAGAGCAGATGTCAATCTTGCGCAAAGGGCGGACGAGCTGATATCAAGTGAAGGTCAGGGAGCCATCGAAATAGAGTTCTCTTAATAGGAGCTGATGGTGTTATGACTATTGTCGCACAATTCGAAAGACTCCTTCGACTCTTTTCGATGGTGATAGTAGGTATGCAGGCAGTACGAGGTGGTGGGGTTGATGTGGCGAGGGTAGGAGATAGGGCCCAAAGCGGAGGCAGAAGTCGTTCGTTACATAGAGCTGGTCTGTATCTTGCGGAAAGCAGTAGAAATACAGGAGACCACTTACGGGATTCTTTGATTTGGATCCGATGGAAATCTGGGTGATGGATGGGCGGTTGCTCAAAATGGTGATTGAGGACTGAGAGGATAGACGGCGGATTCCCTGAAATCCGAGAGCGGTGCACATGTTATTGCCTGCCACAAGGGGTACGGTAATAACTGTACCTGAAAAAGTGAAAAATCCTGACAGATTGAACTGACAGGGACAGGTGGGCCACGGCTTCTACTGTAGGTTAAAGCTACCCAGGTCCGCTCAGTCCTTGGCAAGTATAAACCGAATATCAACCTACTTCTTCTATACAAGCTTCCGTGATTCATGATCTGGCGTTTCGTGACCTAATATTGCCCACATCGGGGAAGACTCACATGTCCATAGTTACGCTCTAAGACGTCCGGTAATGCAACACAACTAGGAACTTGAAATGCGAAACTGTGCGCAGCAGAGTTCATAAAGCCTGGTTGCCTACGCACTGCCTAGCTAACTCCCAGACCCTCGCCTGACATGGCATTAGCCACGGCGCAACCGAGGCGCGAGATCTTCATGGTTCGTCGACAAGGCGGCAATGGCTGGAACACAGAGTGGGCCGGTTGGTTGGTTGGTTATCCGGAGAGTCGTTGTTATCGCATGGTGTTGGTGCTGCGGTTGTTGTAGTTGGTGGATGCGATGCGACCTTGCTGCAGCTAGCGGATGCGATCTAGTAAGGAAGGAAGGGAAGCAGGGGAATGAGCGCTAGGCAGGTACTTAGCTCGCAACCTAGCGCACTACTCCCATGTCAGCTATGCGCATCTATGTATGCGAGGGGCGGCTACGAGGTAGCTAATAAAGTCAATGTGAAGAAGCTTCCTGTGGGCCAATGTAAAAGACACCGACAACCTTCTCCGTGAATCAGCTTCCAAGGTGAGCTGTTCCTGCAGTTAAGCGTTGATTCGTGTCCTCGGATAATTATGTAGGTGTGTCCGTAGGGGGCAAGACGATTGCATTTTCGGCAGGCGATCAAACAGAGTTTTACGGTATATACGGATCGAAGAGCACGAAGCCCAATCGCGACGACGTTCGTCCCAGCGTTGCTGAAATTTACTGCTAGGCAATCCGGACTCCGAGGCCTTGTTTAATCAAGATATTATCACGCTTGTAGTGTATTCTCTTCATCATATTCTAATCCCACGAACGAGGGAACTCTTGCTTCATACAAAATACTGCCCAGTAGGTAGGTACTCATTCCAATATTTCTAAAAGCCCACCAGGCTGGAAAGGCTAAGGGCAGAGTTAGCGTATAGGCTGCCAGGGCCCAGGGGAGCTATTATATGTAGGGCATCATGCACAGGTGGTCATAGCAAAGTCCGGGAAAGGAGGGCTCTGTAATTTATGCGCCGAGGCTATTCCCACGGTCCCGGACTCTTTCGGAACCAATGATTGCCCAAGACTAGTCTCCCCCTACGACTTGGTTAAGGTTCGGGTTGGTTAAGGGCTAAAAGTTACCGGTAGTTCAAGGTCGGGGTAGGGCCCGCAGAGGCTCCGAAACGGCACGAATTCTTTTATGGTAGTATTTGTTGTTTTCTTTCAAGAGGCCCTTTTGAAATCAACGGTTGGAAGAACCATAGTATATGCACACATGATGGATCGGGTTAACGACCGTCAGAATAGCCACAGCCCTGCTTATTACGCCCCTCTACATATTTAAAAGCCCATTGGTGGGGTTAGTGATACAAGAGGACGAAGCCCAAGGAGCGGGGCCAGTCTACTGGGGGGCCCTGTCCCTAGCTTGCGTGCTTGCCCGAAACACGATGATGTTGTGCTATTTGTTTATACACATGCATCATGAATTGAATTATTTCCCAAGGTCCCTTCCGCTTTAAGATTCAGGGTCCCCAACGCGCTTCAGCTTGAAGGTTGAGGATCTAGAAAGTCTCAAGGGCTAGAATGCTCTGCCTCTTGTCAGAACCAACCGCACGCCCGACCCACAAGGCTGCCTGCCAAAAGTCATCATCATTGTAGTCATCATCATTGTAGTCATCATCATTGTCGTCATCATCATCATGGAAATATTGAGTAAGCTGGGTATGTGCCTATGTTCCTCCCCAGCCGCCCGCAAGCGACGATGCACATCCTCCTCGGTGGTGGATCGTCGAGAGGGGTACTCTCGGAATACCTACCTCCTCCCTAGTGCTATGGACGGGCCGCTTGGCAGCAGCAAGGTGCGGGATTCCTACGATACTGTTATGTACATCATCGTCTAGGTCCCTCTTATAAGTCGGGTATGTGGCTTGAGGTAGGTACGCGCTTATGAATCCGTCTTTTACCATGCTGCTGGTGTCGTCCAACTCGGCGTCGCCCAATGCGAAGCATGCTTACATTAGGTAAACTATATATGCATACATAGCCTGCCGCCGCGCGAGTCGTCGCAAAATAAGACCCTAACGACGGCCCTTGATTACCATTACTGCTGCCGTCCCTTTATTCCACCACATGACGCCCCATTAAGCTTATGTATGTCGTCCAGGATTTGACGGTGGGGATTGGGGCGTTCTCCTCTCCCACCTAGCACATGATACTTCCTCTACTCATAAGTACCTACTTTTTATTATAGGCGACCTCCAGCTTGGCAGGGCCCAGCTATTGTTACTGCTAGTGCTTGTATCAGGCATTGCCCAGGCGGTCACATGGCTGTACCGATGAAGGGTTTCCAAGGTTCTGGCGATCTCAAAAGGGAATTTCGCTGGCCCTGCACCAGTAGAAAGGTAAACGCGACCGGCGCTGACTCGAGAAATGCTTTGTTTCTTTATACGTAGATATTTCTATTATGAGGAGTGGCGGCTCTTGGCCCGCATCTCCCTAGCCTCCACGATTTTACTTGACCACACGATGTTACAACGAGAGGCGCCGAAGGGCATCCCACACTCTGGTCAAGATCTACGGTCGCTTGGCATTTTCTGACGCAACACCCGTCCCTCCTCCCCTCCATTGCCTCTATACGGCATATGATTAGCGATGACTAGAGCGTGGGGTGTTATCTTTTGGTTCCATATCGCTCTCATGTCCTCCTTCCCTAAATATATACGACCTCTATCACAGCGTCATCCAGGATTCTCCTTTATATTTGCGAGAGCGCACCATTCCGGTTCGATATTTTGACCCCTCATTCGGGGAGGTGTAAGGAACTTCGAAGTATGCAATTGGCATCCCGATACAGAAGGATTCGATAGGGCGTCATGCAGGTGGTGCCTGGCTTGTTAGCCTGTCCAGATTCGCCGCCACATTCCGTGCTGATGTTTAACCTTGCATGAAAAAGGCACATCCAGTTGTCCAGCTGACACCACCATCACAGCCATTCTCCTCTTAGCTCTCTCCACTCCCCTTGCTGTTCTCTCGTTTCGCGTTGTCCCTACCTGCCGGGTTTGTACATGCTTCCCGGCTCTTGTTTCCAACAGAATGGCACCGTACTTCTCGCATGGAACACGACCTTTCCCCCCCTCTCTCTTTTCAGAACTGGGCTATTCTTCCATTCTGAAACAGGCTCAACAATCAAGGGAGCAGCCAGGCGCTCTTCACAGGCCCCGCGCATACAATACGATTTTCGTGGGTCCCGATACCGTGGTTCATGTACCTGATGATCCCTTACGTATTCCTGTGCCAGAGACCTTCAGTGCACAATTGTGCCTGCTTGGTAGTTAGTCACATCCGATGGAACCGGACCTCTGCGCCCGCTTCGTCAACAACACGTGTTCCTCTGCATTACCAGAGGCACACCGAATAATGGCGACTCACCCAACAGTTTATCGAACTAAAGAAAGCCGCTCATTGCGGCACCACCTCATCTGCCGACACCAGTTAAATGCGGTCACGGATTAAATCCCGAGATTCAACTTTCATTTATAACTTTCGTCCTCGTTGCAAGTCATGCAAGCCAAACCCACCGAGCAGAGTTAGCCAATCAACCCGTGCAGCGTCATCAATATCCGAGCCATCTCACGAGCAATCAGGCCAAGCTGCGATCCAGCTACCGTAGCCCCTCCCCCGCTATGATCGACCTCCAGTCCTGTAAGGAGTCAGACCCTATAACTTATCGATAAAGCCTGATAGGACAGTTCCCTATGTCGTCGACTCCATCGTACATTAGGAAGCTGACATCTCGCTGACGAGGCAGTTCGCTTACGCGCGTCGGTCCCTGGCCTTACGCTTATGGGCTGAAATGCATTATGCTCTGGGCTGAGATGAGATGGTTAGGAGTCCGCGCGGCCATTTGGTATTTTAGTTGGTGAGATGAGCTGTTTGCGGCTGCAAAAAAGGGTTATATCCAGTCGCCGAAGCCTCCGGACAGTGATACCGGCGTACGACAACGTCGGGACCGACACACGAGAAGGAGATCATAGTCAATCAGTCAGTTAGCTGGCCGGCCATCCCTCGCTTCAGCCATGTTTCAGGGCCGAAAGGTCGGCGTCTGAGGACAGAAAAGCAAGTTCTGTCCGATCTGCCTACTATCTAGTACTAGTGTCTGGTTGATTTTATTGCAGACCCAACCACAAAGATCGCGTTCCTGATGTTGGAGCAGGCTGCGGTCTCAGGTCGTCCCAGGTGGCCGTCTTCCTCGCGTGTAGCCCTTCCTTGCCATGTGCGCGGCTGGTCTTCACCTCCCCGCCTAGACTACTGTATGTCTAACTCTGTACTTGCTGTATGGTGGGCAGGCTTATTATCACGCCGCGGGCGCACCATAACCCCCGTGCGCACCCAATCACTCTGCACGATGCAAGGTACAGAGGGCCCGGGTTTTCCCACAAGGGTGCCAACAAACCACTGCCGCTCTTGCCGAATCACATCGACCCGCTTATCGCCGGTACGGGGCGGTGGGTCGCCAACAGCTCCGCATGTACATGCTCGTCGGTAGGTTATGCGCTGTCTGTAAGTGGGAACTTACCACGCATTCTGGTCATTATGTCACAGGTTCATCCGCCCTTGCATGTGTAGCCCGGCCCTGCGGTATAGAAGCTACCGTTTCCAGGTGGTCGGCAAATAATGATAGTGTCAAGGGTGTGCTGGTTCTGGACACTATCCAACTATTTTGCCCACCACCTTAGGTTTCTACCACGAAAACAATGCCATCCTCGCCTACATATATCGCGGGACAGTTGACCTGATTCGGTGCCTGGCTTCAAGAGACCTGACCAATACCGCTACCGAGGAGGGCCCACATTAATACGTATGGCTGTATCCTTCGCGGTGCGTAGCTCTAGGCAAGGTACGATGCTTCTCAGAAGCCTGCGATACACTATATATCTGGGTCATGATATTTTCATTTTGTCCCTTTCAATCGAGCCAAACGTCATAGAGCAAGAGGTGCCGTCTTCACCGCTACTTTGAGGATGTCAAGGGCAGCTCAGCTCATTCGCGCCCAAAGATGCCCACCCGTGGCGAACTGATCCCGCACGTCCATAATTCGCCCGCAGATCTGCCTCGGTGCCGTCCCTGAAAGTTGCTTACCATACTGCCCGCCCGCAACCGCTCGGCGTTCCCATTCAACCGCTGATCAAGAAAACAAAGGCAGCCGCAAGTATGCGCATAATCAGCCGCAAAAGATGCCTCTGGATGAGGCACGCGATGGCGATGCCAGTAACACCAACATGCATCCATCTGAGGCCGGTTGCTTATCTCCTAACTGGACGGCTATGAGCTGGCGCTGCGGATGATGGATATTCGTAAGATGCTTGCAGATATCTAATATAGCAGAGTCTGTTCTGGTAATAATCAGCTGGAATAACGATGTCCTCGTAATCGGGATGAGTTAAGGCTTTCAAACATGCTCAATACGAATGCTTTGAACTGTCAACGTAGAGGTAGTATCGCAAAGATACCTTATATTTCAGGGGTCGCCATGTGGTGTCGGATCCTCTAACGGCAGAAGGGGACAATATATGCATCTTCCAGATCAAGATCCCTACATCCCCTGGTTCCTCCTCCCTCACAATCAAGGGATGCAGATTATAGGTCTAGCACGACTGGCGTGGTATGCTGGGCTCTCGTTGACCTTGCAGCTTGTGTCCTCGTTGAGATAGCCAGTGGGCCAACTGCTGATAGGGCGTCTGTCATAGACAATGGCCATCTATAGCCCATTAGAGCTTTAGGGATCATTCGCAACATGTTGGTCCTTCCGAAGCCATTTATCAGTGGATCACGCACACCACGTGGGATCCACGCTTCCTAGATTCTTACATATCATCAATATATCTTCAAAGAGCTGTGCAACTGCTTCCTAGTAAGTGTGGCAGCGTCAGTGTTACCACGCATATGTCGTTTTCTTGATCGTTGTGTTTGGTGCGCAGAAGGAAGGCTGAGAACGCAAGCTTGGGTATACCCCTATTCGTCCAGTTCGGAGACAGTCCAGTTTAACTCCTAGTCTGTCTGCGTATTTGCTGTCTACTTTGAAGATAGCTGTCTTTGATCCACAGTGTTGGTCCGGGGGAGCTTCTGCTGATCTGTACTGATCAGTCTTATTGGCCGTACCCCTCGGGTAGCCGGCCTGGCCCAGCCAGTGCCTGTCGAAGCTTGGGATCGCCGTGGTAAGAGAATGCACTTGGCGTGATAGAAGCCCGGGACTATGTGAGCTTGAAGTGACCCGTATGAGGACTAGTTAAGGAGAGCTGATGCGTCTTAGGGAGTGTTAATGGAGAGTGAGAGGCAGAGATGGAGACACAGTGGACATCGGCTCGTTGTAGGCCGTGTATTAGCATATAGTAGGAAATGAATGCAATCCTTGCTTGCTAGTTTACCGAGCCCCGTTATTGGATCATGGCCTCACGGTACTATTTCACTGTCGCTTATGTATTATATTTAGCCTTAGAGGAAGGGCCCCCTTGATATTTAAACAGCATTATGTCCATTTTACTTATTAATATACTCTATTTAGTATATAGAAAAGATCCGACGCTCGAACCGTAATAGTTGAAGCGTTTATATGATTATATACGTATTCCTACACCCACCCCCTTGAAGTGAAGTATAAGGAGTTTCAGCACTGCGTACAGGCTTTTCGCTTAATAATTATCTGTCTTCCGCATAGGAAAGGTACGTTTATGTTTCGGTCCATTCCCACTGTTACTTAAACCGCCTCCGAACGATAAATATGAACTCCGTTGCGAGACAGTGAAACGGCTCACGGATCGCCGTGGAGCATCATAGGGCTCATCTGTGCAGGAATCATCCTGATCCAGGCGTGGTAAGTAGGTCTAGACCACAATTTTTTGGGTCTTTACAGTCTGGAAAGAGTTGTGTGTATCGTATGTGCGACGGTGTCCCTTGACGCATATGTGCGCATAGAAAAAGCTGCGTATAAATATCGAACGTGCAGCATGCAGTGTTTGCTGACTCAACCCAGCCCACCATTCCATTCCGGGGTCTACCATCTCCGGACCGCCTTGACGTCCTCCAAGCGCCGAACTCTCCATTTTGACTCCGGTATACGGCGACCCGGACAACCACCGAGCAGGACGCAATTGGTCGTCCTGCTCTGCACGATGCCATCCTTTCTCTACCCACCCGCCCCCCTTTCGCCCCTTTATCCGTCCACTCCAATCCGGCTGTTGATCATGTCCATCAGGCCTCGAACGGCTCATTAAGATTCCGCATCGAGCTACTTCTACTGTCACTCAGCGAGGGCAGATCATCTTTGTTGCAGTCTTGAAAAACGACTTGCGTCTCAACGGTCTTCTGAATCCCATCCATTTCCATATCCGCCCCTTTGCCGACCGTCACCTGAGCGTTGTGGTTGCCACTGTGAAACATGTTGTCTCGGCCTGTCCCCAGGAAGTGCGACAGCTTGTTGCTTCCTGTCCTATGGCTGCGGTTTGCTTCTTTAGGCGTGGAACCCTCCGGGTTTGAATGATTAGTCGCTCTAACGACCTTCGTGATTATTTCCGCCATGTTTATCTCGATAATCAGTTTTAATATGTACGCCACGGGATGGAACTGGAGGTAGACCAGCGTGTTGGGAAGGGACATGAGACCGACGAGTATGACCTATGCTCTCATTGTCAGTATAGTGATATTTTGGATTTGGGACATTTAGATCATTACGTCTAGCGAAATCGATATGGCAACCATGAAGAGGTTAACCTTATAAATTGCGAAATATTCCGTAAGGCCATTGTTAATGAGTCTCGTTCTGACAAGGTGTATAAAGTAGAGGTTGAGACACAAGTCGACAAGGGCGAATATAATCTTTTCAACGCGGTCCCACACCTCATTGAGATGGATATAGGTCTCGTTGATCTGTAGTCTTGCAGGGATCCAAATACAGAAAACGCTGATATTGATTAGAGTGATAATCGCAGCGACTGTCCATTTGATCGGCGGCCTCCGGCCCCCGGTTACGATCAAAAGGGAGAGTCGATTAATGATAATTTGCAATAAAAATTGAATCTGTAGCGACCAGAAAAATACTGCGAAAGATATCAGCCGGTCAACGACGTCTCAGCGTCTGGTAATACAACACTGCCATACCAATTGCGAAAAAGAACCAAAAACTCGCCAGGATATAGCCGCGCTGAAACATCCACGATATAACTGCTAACACAACGCTTGCGAACCACTCCAGCCAAAGCATGGCAATGTATATCTTGACTCTGCCGGATCGCTTCCAGGAGGCTATGGACTGTTTTCCAGCCTTCCATGCTGCAAATATTGCGGCGCATATAGCAAAGCCAAGGAAAACACTGCCGGTGTTCATGTCGTCTTCGCTAATCGGTTCTCTTGTCCACCAATCGGGCACGAGTAAACCCTGCCGGTCTTGTTCGGGCGTGACGGTGGGCATTGTGAAGGATCTTTTCGTGACAACCAGAAATGAAAATGGATAGAAAAGCTGCCACTTAAGACCAATAAAGGAGTAATATGGAGGAGATTCCAACGATTAATATAACGTCTATAGCAACAGAGTGGAAGTGCTGAATAAATGATATATCGGGCTATCAAAGTAAAGGGGAAGGGAAACTATGCACGGGAAATAGCCGCCTTTGGACCGCGATTGCTAGTACTTCATCCCATGGATTCATACAAAGGGAGTTGAGGGCATACATGCTGAGGTATGGTGCTGTCTCCTTAAGAGTAATTGTGATGTGTTTCTTTCGCCTCATTCAGCCACTAGTAGGGGTCTGGGCTGAAGGTTCTGAATGATAATCATGGCACCGTTCCAGAACTAATTGGCCGAGCTGGTAGTCATCCTAGTGGCATTAACCAGTAAGCGTTCAGGCGGTAGAAAAGAGGAACAGGCACAGGTATACAAATCTGAGCTATCCGCGTTCCGAAGGCAACCGCCGTATACCAAGACCACCGATCAAAACTGTCCCCTGAATTGCCACCAAGTGTCACTTAGATTTTCCGTGGACTTCTTAACGGCTTCGCTAGGCTTACTTAATCGGGACTGGGATCGTATCCAGATTTTTGGGTCGGGCCGATCGGCCAGTCTGATGCTTTGTGTTAGAAAGGACAACCCTGTCTGATCACATACCAGAGCATTATCGACTAAGAGCAGGATGCTATTAATATCAAGGAGAACCTTGTGGACGGACGTTATGGATGAGGTGACTAGTTCAGAGAGTTACGTAACTAATACCACAGCCTCCCTGAAAATTACTCGATTGCCCCGCCGTTTACTTCGGCAATTCAACAATACTGCTGCAAAACGGGGCCTTCCCCAGATGGAGGTGGCTATTCCTTTCTCATTCATTGGCTGCGCCGCCACGATATCCAGTCGGAAAATTTCCCCATTCGGGGTAGAATCGACCGCAACCAAGCAACTGGGATCCAAAAACCAAAACCTATTAAGCTGAAACCTGTGAAACCTGGTCTAAGAACGCGAGTAGCAATCACCTCTATCGAGATCTGGACCCATTTTAAGGTGCACTGCACCTACAACTCACATTATTTTTTTAATTTTTAATTTCAACTTTAAACACTGATAGGTATCTCCAGGGTCCGAAAGTTTATTAATATAGTTAGTAAGCCAAATAGACCTAACTAAGCTTTAAGGCGACCACCCCATCAACGCTCCACCCCCCCAACGCGCCGCCATTTCCCATACAAAATCAACAAAACTGTATATTTATAATTAATTAACGAAAATAGATATTAAAAAACAGCCGCCGAAATAAAAATTAAAGCTTTGAAATAAAACGGTTTATAAAGTATTATGTAATAATATAAATATTTATACGAATAAAATTAAGATTAAAGTAGCGAAAGTAAAACATTAACATTTTCCTATACAAATTATATAGCGAATTGTTAAGATCTAACTAGTACGTTTAATTACGAATAAGTAAATGAAAAGAATAGATAAAAATATACGCTTTTCGATTAATTAAATAACTTTTATTTCTTTATAAGACTTTAAATTATTATTTGTATATGTCTATTATTTGTCGTATTATTAATATTTGAAAATAAAGCATTATTTTTTCTATATATAATGTTTTCCACTTTTTTTCCACTTTTAGTTTTTATGTTATATCTTTTTATTTAATAGAGATATAGAAAAAACGGAACAGTTGTTACGTAACTATTATGCTTAAATAATTATATTTTAAATATCTTTTTTATATAACGTACCATATAAACGAGTTAGATATATAAGTAAGTCGGATGTTTTTTTAATATTTCGTAATAAAAAATCTAAATAAAATAATTACAACGCGATAAATGAATTTAAATTAATCGGATTTTTTGTTGCTAAACGTATTTACAGTTTTTTATAAATACGCTTATTATGTCCGGGTTTACCGTAAACGCTATATTTCCGTTTTTCGTTTTAATATTTTTATAACGATTATTTCTAGCCGTTGTTAGTTACGTTTTTTATTATGTTTTTTTTAGCTAGGAAAGTTTGTTTTTTATATAATAAGTTCTTTTTTTTTTGAAAACGTTTATTTTTGGTTTTTCGACGTTTGCTAAAAAGATGCTTAGTTTCGCGTAATTTAACGGGGTTTTTTTAAGAAAAACGTTTTCGTACAAAAGGATTAAGTTATTTGTAAGATAATGGGTGGAAAAGTAAGGTGATGGCCGAACAGTAGCAGATCATTCCAAAAAGTAAGTATATTAGCAGACTTCCATCTGGGTTGTATGTAGGATGTACTGTTACGAGGTTTTGTAGTGGTCTTTAATGCATGTGAGTCGGCGACTAGTTGCCGACGTTTTGCCGTACTTTCCTGTTTCCTTATATTATTTCCCCCCTTTCTAGCTACTAATCCCTAGCAGCTGCTATTAGCTGTATACCCGATATGTTAGTTGGTTTGGTTCCGGATGTAGGGCGTATACGTTCCGGTACGGCCCAGTTACTTTATACGTTTCGTTATTCCGGGCGCCGTGCCTGTAAAGCCGTTACCGAACGTTTTCCGATTATGCTGTTATTTGTTTCCGCGTTGTTAATTTTTTTATAGTATTTTAAGTCTTAATTTCTGTTTGCAATCGTTATCTTTTTTTCCGAATTATCGGTTTTTTTATAGTTATTTTTTAAATTTTCGATTGTTTTTTTTTCCGTTTTTGATTATTTACTGCAGTTATGTTTTTTCGCGATAATTTTTTTAATAAGTTTAAGTATTTTTTTATTTTGGAATAAAACGATTATTTCCACGACGTTGAAAATAAAAAGTCGAAATTCGAAAAGTTATATTAATATTACGTCGGCCTTTTTTATTTCGACCTAGATATTATTTGCGTCGCCGATTTTACCCGAAAAAGCGCCGAAACTTATACGTATTATATTTAAGATAAAAAAAATATTTTCGTATAAGTTTTTATTTTTTTTATTTAAACGGTATCTAACTGCCAAACAGATCCCGACCGATTTTCGTAACGCCGCTTAAAAAATCCTTATTTATCGTTTTAAAACCGCTTAATAAAAAATCGAATTTATAAATATTAATAAGCCGCTTACCGACAAACTAACGTAATTTAATCGACGTATCGTATTTCTCGAAAATACTTATTTTACCTTCCGTAAAACTTATATCGAAAAAAACCACGTTGTTTTTAATACCAAAAATACCGAACGTACGGCAATTACCGCTGCAAAAACGCAATTTTTGCGTTATTTTTAATTTTTTCGTTTCGAATATAAATTAATAAATTGTTATTTTCCATCGATTTGTTTCCGACCGTTTATTATTACTAATACATTAATTTCCAAAACAAAAACGAAAATATATTTATAAACGTTAACGAAACCTGTTACTAAATAAATGCTGTATTTCCGTTATATAAACGGGACGGTTTCGTTTATATTATCCTTAATATTATATTACGTTTTTTATTTGCGAATACCTATTTTTAATCGTTCGATAACGGCTTAAAAAAATTAAGTTAAGTTATTTAAACGTAATTAATTTACCCGTAAGGCTCTTAATTACGTAAAGCTTATTTAAAAAACTTTTTATTATAATAACAAAGTTCCGGTCGATCTAACTGGCCGTAACGTACAAGGTACGCCGAAGGCTCGCCGACAGCGCGTCGTCCCGTTACCTCGCAAACGCGTTAATACGAAACAGTCCTCCGGTACTCCGGCTTCATCGCTTCTTGTTACGTCGTTTCTTGCGGGCTCCGGCGTTCGTTTTCCGAGCGCTACGCCGCGAGGCTCATTTTCCGTTTCCGGTTCCGGTTCCGGCTCCGGTTTTCATATTCTGCCGTTTCAAACTGCTTTTACGGATCCCTTTACTAATTAATTACCGAACGTTCGCCTGTAATTAATTAATAAAACGTAAAATCTTTAACGTTAAAATAATAAGTTCGATTTTTATTAAAAACGTTTGGTATTATCATTATCTAATTAGCAAATCTTTTGTTAATTACGGTTAGTTATTATTAATTATTTTTATATTTGCTATTTTTACCCCTATATCTCGGTATCCCGTCGGTTATATTATCGCCGCTCGGTTTTATCTTAAATAAAACTTAATTAGTTAATTTTGGGAATATTTAAACGGTTTCCGACCGATTTATAACGGGTCGTAACCGTTAAAATATCTAAAGTTTTTTTTTTCATATTTATCCCACTTTTTATATGTTCGTTTTAATTTTTTTTCGTATTTAGCAAATATTCGCTATACGTTCGCCAAATATTTTCTTAATTCCTAGATATTATATTTAATAAACTAACTTTTTTATTTAAAGAAAAACTCCTTTTTACTGCAATCGGTTTTATATTTAACGATATCCTTAATGACTTATTCTTATTATTTGGTTTTTAAATCAGGGAACGGCATATAATCGGCAGCCTTTTTCCGGTTATACTAAAGTTTTAACGAAAATATTAAAAATATTTTATAAATAAGTAAACTTTATAAGTTTATAATTTTACCCGTTTAACAATTTTTACCCGAATATACGTCGATATTAACTTAAGGTTTTTTAAACCTAAAGTTTTTCGTAAATAACTTTACGATTTAACTTTTTTTAAAAGTTATTAATTAATATTTCCGATTGTAATATTTTTTTTAATTAATTACGGCTTTTTTTAATATTTGTATATTTATCGGCAAACTTATGCCGTACGTTCGAACCGTTTTTATACCTTTTAAACCTTAATTTAAAACGTATTAAATATTTATTTTATTATACGAAAATAATAACCGTATAAAACTTTAAACGGTAAACATCTGGTAAATTCGTTCCGGTAATTATTATAAGCAAATTCGGCTTTATGTAATAACCGCGCTGAATTAATTTAGTTTTTATTATAATAATTTCAGAAATACTTTTTTAATATTTAGTTTATACGTTTAATTTATTTATTAATTTAAAAATAATAAGCGGTAAACAGTCGGCGTTCGATTTCCTTTATTTTGCAAAAATCGGCCCAAAACTAACTAATAAATAACTTATCTCGGTTATTAATAATTCTTAATAAAAAACCGAAACAATATTTTACTTTTTTATATAAAATCCCAACTAACTTTATTATTATTAAGGTTTTAACCGTAAATAAAAATAAGGTTAATTTTATAAACCGGTCGATAATTATTAAAATAACGTTATAATTACGTCCATTATCTTTTAAGTTAAAAAATAACTTTATAATAAAATCTATATTTAATTTTTAAAATAGCTATTCCAGCAAAAAAAAAATAACTGTAAAATTCCGTAAAACTTATATCTAAGTTTCCGCATACCCTAGCATATAAAGCAACGTTTAACGTATTTTTAAATATCATTCGCCATATTTTCCTAATAAAATTTGCAGTTAATTAATTTAATAATTTTTCGGCTTTTTATATAGCTTATTTAAAAATTATTATAATATTAATTAATTAATTATTAACGTAACGCGTATTACAAAAAAATAACAAACTTATTCTGATAAAATAACATATTATTAAAATTTACGTAATATCCCCTTTTTATTCCGGCGTTTTTTTAAGTTAACGTTACAAATTTTTAAATATCTAAATATTTAACTTACAATCCGTAAATCCTATCGTAAAACTATCGCGAAACTTTCGGAATAAATACTGTTTCGTTCTAAGCTAGCTTTTTCGCCATTAAACGTAAAACGTATTATTCCGGTACAATAACCTTAACGTTTTCGTTTCCTAATTCCGCCGATTCTTCGGCATTAAAACGGTACGCTTCCTTTACATTAAACCTTAACTTTTTTAATACGGTCCGGGTAACAGCCGTTACCTAGGTTCTTTTACCGTACGCATCTTATACAAAGGGCATCGGTATACGGTTCCCCTTTTCCGTCCCCCCAAAAAGCAATTTGTAATCGTATAACAAAAATCTCGCATTATCTTAACGCAAACTTCGGCTACTTAAGCTTCCTTAACCTTATATTCGTCAAGGAATTCGGCTGCCAGGAAATTCTGCACAACTTTAACGAATTATCGTATCCGCTTATATCCTTTAACGGTACGGGAAAAAATTATTACTAAATATTTAATTTCCTTAAATAATTTATCAACTAATCGGAATTTCCTTACAAATATAAAAATTACGTCGCTACAATTAATTAACGTTAACATATAATTTAACCATTTACTTAACTTATTTACCGGGTTAATTTTTCCCGGTCGGTATTATATCTCAAAATCGAACTAAAATAATCGATATACTTATTAAGCAAACCTTCTCCGAAAGTTTCGCGCAGGCGCAGTAATTACCCCCTTTAATATCTGGTAATTTATTAAAACCAGGAACTTTTATTCGGTACTTTCCAAATATTAACGCCAGTATTTCAAGTTTTTATAATAACTAATAATTTTTATTAACCGGTTCCCTACTTTATTTCGGTATCCGAAATTTCCGCAACCAAAAAATAACCAGGTACCAATTTTTTCCGTAAAATTGTAACAAAATACCGAATATAACCTTAATAAACGCGTTGGTTTTTATACGAATACGTCAAATAAGGTCCTAATATCGGAATATAATTATATTACTCTTTCTCGAAAAGACGTAACCGTATATATACTTGGAAAAATGATAGATTGCTACGTTAACTTCTAGTTTCACTACCTCCTTCCGTCTTGTAGGTGTCTTATTCCAACGCGACTCCAGATTGCCTAATCGTGCTTCTATTTACGTCGATTCCTTTTAGAATTTTGGAAATTCCTTGCGGTTTTAAGTAGCCGAACAAATTAACGTTCGTAATTTTTTAATATGCAATATTTTAGCAGCTAAATTTCGGAATTATCCACCTTATTGTTTTTGTTATCTTTATTTCCTTATACCTTCGTTAACAGTTTTTCCGTTAAATCGAAATTATTTATAATAAATTCGTAAAAAGGTAAATTTTTGTTATCGAAAATAAGACGGTATTCGAAAATTAAAAGACGTAATTAATGTTTTTTAAAATAACTTTCTAAATCGATAATTACGTCGATTGCTTTAGATTATGCGGTAATTTCTTTCGAATGGATTACCGTAAACGGGACGGTTTCTATCGAAACTTTCCCGTTTCGGATAATTAGTATTTCGTATTCGTATGGCATATTATATTATTTTAGTTCGTATCTTAATTAAGAAAAACTTAAGAAGCCGTAGAAACGATCGAAATTGGATTTTTTAGTTTTGAAATTGGCGAAAGCTTACAAAGCTTTTTATACGTTTTTAAGGTTTACCTTTAAGGTTTACCGTGTAAAGTTATTTTTTGTAAGGTTTTTAAAAACCCTGCTAAACCGTAACTAGCGGGCATAAAGTTTACCAGGGCCGAAGTTTATCGGCAACTACCAGTCGAAATCGAAGTAACGTACGGGATTAAGGTATGTAATTTATCCAAACCGTAAAAAACTATTTGAAAAGTTATCGTGTTCGAAAATATTGGATATAATATCTGTCGTGGAAAATTATCGTGGAATAATTTCTGTATATTGGCTCAGCCTTATTTTCCAGGCTTGAACTTTTATTTTACCTTGCATAATTATATTACGAAAAATAGCTTTTAACTTTTCGAACGTTTTAATTATTTCGATTAACTATTCGAAATCCCCCTTTTAAAATTCTCTTTTTAATAAATTAATAATAAAAACGGTTATTTTCGAATAATAAACGATAAATTTTTTATAAAAGTTAATAAACTCTAAAAAATACCTAGATATCGTATATCGACTTAAAGGGTTCTTATTCCTAGATTACGGCAACTTAACAATAATCTATCTATACCTTTTCGGTATTAATAACAAATCTCAAAAACGAAATCTCTATCTGGAAAAATTCGTATTTCGATAACTTAACAAATAACTGGTATTCCTTTAACCGTTCGTAAACTAATCGAAAATATATCGCGTATTTTCTTTTTATTATTTAAAAAAATTACGATATCGTTTAAATAAATAATATAAATCTTATTAATAAAACCGGTTAAAACTTTATATATATATATTTAAAAAGTTACAGGGGCGTTAATAAACCCAAACGGTATTATTATATACTTAAATTACCCGTATTTAGTTCGGAAAACAATTTTTTCTTTATCGTTTTTCCAAATCCGAATATAATAATATACGTCCAATAAATCCAGTTTAAAAAAAACTTTAACGGACTTTAATCGGTTTAGAAATTTAAAAATTAATAATAAAAAATACCGGTTCTTTATAATAACTTAATTTAACAATCGGTAATTGATATATAATTTTAATGTACCCTTTTTGTAAATATAAACAAAACGAAAGGAGTAATTTCCGACTTTAATTTTCGGATTTGCTTTATACCCAAATTTTTACGGATATATTTTTCGAATTTTTGCTACTGGGGTTTCGAAATTGGGTAAATCGGACCTATAAAAGGTAGTTTATTTAATATTAAGTCGATCGGGTATTTAGCTTTCGGAAATATAAATAACGCTTTCGCTTTTTTTTCGGAATATATATTCCGGAACTTTTTTAAATATTTAAATAACCGTATAACTTTAAAAGTAATTTTTTTTATCGAATTTAAGGATATTAAGATTATTTTCAAATCCGACAAAATTAACGACGTAAACCGGTTTACCAGTAAGCGTTAGATTTATGATCTCTTCGCCATCGATCTTTTTTAAACTGCTATAAGTTTATTCGTATTTTGCTATATCTAATAACATACCTAACCTTCTTATCTTAAATCGGGATAAAAATAATTTAGACGCCAACCGGTCGCGCTTAATCGTAAAATAAACCTGCCGGAAACGTTAAATACTTTAACGCTTATCTATCATTTTAATTTTAATTTTAAAAATTTTATAACATTTAATAAAAACTTTATTAACACCTATTAACGTAAAGATATTAACGGTAACAAAATGGAACTTGTATTTTTTAACAAAGTATTTACTACATATATTTACCTCCGCCCCTATATCCAGGTTTATTTTTACGGTAGTTATAAACTTATCCCTTTTCCTAAAAAAAATAACCGTACCTTATAATGACGGCCTTACGCCGATTATCTAACGTTACTTAACCGAAATAAATTAAACGTACGCTTTTATTCCGGCAGTACTTTTTCCGATTTATTAAAATTATCGAAAACAATAACGTTCTATACGGCAACCGGTAGTTATCCTTTAACCGCTATATCATCGTCCTTAAATCGGAAAAGGAAATTCTCTTTACGTTCCGCCTTGCAATAACGGGTAATATGCCCTTTTTTCCCATAATTCCAATAAGTTAAAGTATAGTCATTTTTTATAAAGGTTAACGATTTTCCAAACCGAACAAACTTACTACGGTCGGAATTTATTCGGCGGTACGGGGGACCTTTTTAAAAAACCCTGCCCCTTTCGTCCCCTAATTCCGGCAGCTCTAAGTATTTCCTTTTCGTTAAATTATTACCTTGGAACGTATTTAAATACGTACGTTAATTTTTTTTTTGCTTAGCTTTTAATACCTGACCTTAACGCCAGGCGGCCTATATACGATCGGCCTCCGTCACAACGTTAAATAATCGTTTCAAAAAACCTTCTGCTTTAACATCTTGGTTTTTAAGCTTTTCCGTAATTAGTAATAAAAATAATATGTCAACCTGGGATATTCTTTCTTTAAATCGATACTAACGTTTTTAACTTTAAATAAATAAATCTTCTAGGTTACAAAAAAGTCTATTAGCGATTTGTTGCCTTATTTAAATTTTTTAAAAATATTTCGAAACGTCCGATTTACGTATTTAAAATTAAAATAACCCTTTTTTACGAAAAGCTATAAATCTTTTAAAATAAACTTTTCGGCTATCTTTTATATATTATTATAATACGCTTGTTATTTTAATTATAAAAAGTTTTCCATCTTGTCTATAACTCAATAAACGTATATTACATTAAGTAAGCCCGGTTTTTCGATAATATTAATTTTTATAATCGAAATAATTTAGTTTTTTCGTTTTTATATCGAAAACCGTTTATTAAATATTCGCCCTAAGTATTTAGGTAATTTCGAATAATTCCGTATATATTATCGGTAATATTAACTCGTAATAATTTCAACCAAGCAATCGCGTTCTTATTAATTACGTTCCGTTTATTCGGTAAATACTTTCTATTTTTTTTAAACTTCGCACGTTTTTATCGGATTTCGTTATAAATACATAAAAGTTCGTTATTAAAAACGGGTTAAATAATTATTCGTAACTTTGATATATGTTATTCGGAAAAAGGGCTGCGGCTATATTCCGTAATATCGTCCGTATTTGCCCTATTAGGTAATATTTTTTCGTCATTATTATATATTAAATCCCGAACGTTTTTTTAACTATCCGGCGGTATAATTGTTTTTGTCGTCCTATATGTAATCGGTTATTACGGGTTAGGCCCGATACCGCGTCGATTTATTTTTGTTAATTATCGCGTTACTTTTAAAAAAATGGAAAAATAAAAAATAATAAATAAAAAATAAGGTAATAGCCGAATAATAATAAATTATTCCAAAAAATAAATATATTAATAAATTTCCATTTAGGTTATATATAAAATGTACTATTACGAGGTTTTATAATGGTCTTTAATGCATGTAGGTCGGCGACTAGTCGTCGACGTTCTGCTGTGCTTTCTTATTTTCTTACATTATTTTTTATTAAAAAATTAACCGATTTAATCATCTTTATCAGCAAGCTTTCCTAATAACTTTTAATCTTTTTTATAAGTATAGTTTTTGTTTCTTTTTGTTTTTCGTATATTTTGGGGGATTTTCGACGATGAGAGAAAAATAGAACCTGTGGAAGTAAACGGCGAGACGGTTGGCGTAAATATAATTAAAAAAAAATTCCAAATCGGAATAAACGTTATTAAGATTAAATGGAATAAGTCCAGGTTTAGCAAAACCGGATTTGATATTATTAAACGTTATGATAATTTTAAATACGTCGTAAAAGCCGGTAAGAAATTTTTTTGGTAATATAAATATTATAACTTTATATTAAAATTTCGATATAAAACGTATAAATATATTTTAAAATGAAAAAAATAAGATATATCGAAAAATTAAAACCGATAAAAAAATAAAAAAGTATGTAAGACGTAATAATATTATTATTCGCGTAATATTTTTCGAATTTTATTAAATAATAATTTTTATAACCGTTAAAAATATAAAAAGTTTCTTTTTTTCATACGTATTCGAATATATTTATCGAAATGTTAAATTTATTTTAAAGTTAATTCATTTATTATTTAATTATTAAAATTAATTTCGATTTTTTAATTAATATATAATAAATTATTATAATATTAAATCTTAAAGCAAACTTTTTTTGCTTAATAAATAAATAATAATATAACTTATTTCCGATTATTTTATTACGTTTATTTAAGTTTTTTATATTTTTCGACGTTTATAATTATTATACCGTATATTATTAAAAACCTTATTAAAAAGTTTGTTTCGTCGAAATTATAAATATTTTTTTATGTTACCGTATTTTACGATTATAATCCGAATTAATTCGAATTATTTATGAAAGATTTCTAGATTTTTTTATAAAATCTTTTAATAATTAATTTTTCGATTTAAACGCGTTTTGGTTTATTTTGCCATCGCATAAAATTTAAAGCTTAATTAATCCTAACCCAATTAACGACGCGTTAAATAAATAATAAATTCGTTATATTTTTAATATATTAAAACCGGATAAAAAACCTTTACGTATTTAAGTTAAAAATTCAGTCGATAATTTTTTTTCGATCGACGTTAATTTTCGCAAATTAAAAACGGTATCGGATTGGGAAATTTTATTATTAAATCGGTTTTTTAAAGTAAAATATAAAACGTTATAAATAAAATTTGGCTTTTTATAATTAAGTTTCGGGTTATTCTTTTTAATTTAAACGGCTAAATTTATTTTAAAGGCTGTTATAAATCGTTTTATAATGTAATTGTTAGAAAATAAGTAATTAAAGTTGGATAGGTAATATGTTATAAAAAGCATTCGATTCGCTTATATATCCGACTTGCTTATGTGGTACGTTATTTAAAATAAAGAAAGTTACGAATTTTTTAAATATTATATGAAAATATATAATAAAGCGCTTTATTAGATATAATGAAATATCTAAAAGTATTACGTAATTATGCCAATTTCTCAAATATTTCTATTATATAAATAGCGTAGAGTTGGTAATTAGATAAAAGATCGCTTATTTTCTCGAATTTTATTCGAATTTTAAAGTTTTTTTAAAAAATATAGTAATTTTGACGGTTTTGTATAGGAAATCCCCGGCGCGTTGGAGAGGTGGAGCGTTGATGGGGTGGTTGCCTTATATTAATTAATATTCACTTGATTAAGATGTTTTCTTTTAAACTAATAATAAAAACGAACTTATTAATACTTAAACTAGGTTATATAGATATTTAATATATATTATTATTATTTTAAAATAACATTAACTTTAACTATATGCAAATATTAAACGGAATATAATAGTATAAAAACAGAACGTGTAAATTAACCGAAATAAAATGCTTAAATCTTTTATTATAAAGGTTTAATATAATAATTATTTTAGTAAACAGGTGTATTAAAAGAAAAGAAATAGAAATAGATTTTAAGAAAACTAAACACAAGTTATTCAATTAACGGATTAAGTAAACCCAGTTAAATAATATAAGGTAAGTAATAGCTATTAACTTGCGTAAAGTGGTCGCCAACCTGTCGCAAAGTGAATTTCAAGACGTAAGTATATTAGTACTTTCATTTGGCGTTTTTCAATCCCGCTAGATAGCTATTTATCCTAATATGTAAGTTAGTAGCTAATTGGCCACCAGCTGCAAGCTTTTAAAAACTATGTATTTACAAATAAAAATCTACTTTATTATAACTAAGAAATAATTAAACTAGGTCTTAAATATAGTTGTTTTGAATATTATAAAATGATTTAATAATTATTAAGAAATATATTAATATAACGTCCTAGTCTTTCACACCCACTTTTTGAATTACCCACTTTCTAAATTAGATTTTTGCTCCTTTAACACCTACTTCTTTTATTACTACTTTCTAATAACTTAACCCATATAACATTTCTAAAGCTTTAATTTAGAATGGGGCCTAACGATAAGTATTGCATGTAACAGGCCTTAGCAGAAGTTGCTACGGGCGTTAAGCAGAAAGTTACGGTTAACAAATAAGATGTAATAAAAAGCCCCTTATCCGTGCGAAAAAAAAGGCACTAGATCTTACGTCTAAGGCTATTAATACCTATAAACCCTTAATCCTTTATAAAAAAACGAACTAGCGAAATAGATATTAAATAAAAAAGTTAATAAAAAAACGCCGTACAACTTCGAAATACGTTAAATAGCGGAATATATTAAGTAAACGAATAAAAGCATTTATTTCTTTAGGAAATATTAGGTTGAACGTTTTATTAACCGGTACTTAATGTTTTAAAAAAAGTTACAAAGGTTTTTCGAAGCTTTTCGCGCGTTTTTTTAATTTTTTTAATAGAATTCGAAATTTTTAATAACGTTTTAACGTTATCGTTCGCCAGTTGAAGATTAAAAACGAAAATATCGTAAATATAGACGAAATAAGCGTATAAAAAGGTAAAATCAAAAAAGAAAAAGTAATCGGAAGCGTTTTTACAAAACATAAACCTTAAAAGGTTTCCGAAACGATAATTTAAGTAATAATAATCGAAGTTATTACGGTTAACAGGTAACGGCTAACGTTTATAATAATCTTTACCGGTTATACCTTTTAAAGGTAATAATTTCCGCGTTATTTTCTTAAATAGAAATATACAGTTAATAAATCGGGCTGGATTAACGCTAAAATTGCGTTTAAACAATTTCGAAATGTGTATTTTCCTAAAACAAAACTTTTTAATTTAAACGATTAAGGAGTTTTTATTTTTAAATTAATATATTATCTATATTACGGTTAAATTTATAGTTAAATATCAACAGAATAAAGTCCGTTGGTTATATATACCTTTATATAGCTTTTATATTATATAACCGCTTGATATCAGAATATTCGTTACGTTAAAATAGTATTATTATAAATACACGTTAAGTTTCGGTTTTTTTATAACTTTAACTTTTATGAATAAATAACGCCTTTTCGAAACTTATCGTAAAATTTCAAAAAAAGCTTTTAGCTTCCAAAATATACATTTAGGCTTTAAGACAACAGGTATTTCGCTATATAACGCGGATAAACCGTTCCAGAATCCGAAAATAATTAGAAAGTTCCTACGCCAACAAGCCCCGAAGCTAACAACGGCCCTAGAACTAATAACAGCTTTTTTAAAAGGTATTTTATAATGTAGTATATGCCCAAAAAGGGTAAAGACGTCCTGGATTAATTCCAGACTATTAGTTCGTAAGAAGGCGTTATTTTTCGCAATATTCGGACTTTATTCAGAAACATTTCCGAAGCTTTTAATTTTAAATCATTTAAAATTACCTTTTTACGTTATAATAATAAGAATTTAAAAAACTAATTAAAAGTTCCAAAGCATTAAAGACGTATTATAGTAACTGGAGATTTAAATAATATATTTCCAGAAATTAAACAAATTATAAAAGCTAAAGAAGCTGCTAAAGCATTTGCAAAACGGTACAAATAACGATATATAAAGAACTTCCTAAAAGAGATTATAGAAATTAATCGGAGGTTAATAGAAAATATACAATTCGAATAGTAATTGGAATGAACAATAATATACTGTTTTCGTTAAGATATTAAGGAATGTTGTTAGTGATCCCTTCGTATTTAATAGTATAAACCGATTTAGGAAGTGGGTAAATTCAGGAAGTGGGTAGGGGATATTACATAATTGAATCGCTTATATAATTAAATCGCGCAATTGAACCTATATTTAATGTAATTCTTATAACCTTATAAAAAGTTTATAAAACTTTATACAATTTCAAATATAAGTGTATAACTCGAGTTTACAAACCGTGAAAAACTATTTAAAAAGTCATCGTATTCGAAGATACTGGGTATAGTATCTATCGTGGAAATTTTATCGTGGAATCATTTTCTGTGTATTGGCTCAGCCTTATTTTCCAGGCTTGGACCTATATATTTTACCTTGCATAACTCGAGTTCACAAAATATGAAAAAAGTTGCATCCTGATTTAACTTGTTTTAGTAATTATAGCAATTTATTTCCATTCTTCAAATATTATATCTAGGTCTATAATAAAATAGCTACTACTTAATACAAATTTTCAATAGTTTGTATATAAAGTTTAAAAACCGTAATAAGTAGTATATATATTTTTTCTAATTTTTAAATAATATATTTTAACTGATTTAAAAAAGTAAGTCTAATATTAAAGGCTAAAAGGCATATCTTTCTACATTTTAAAAAGTATCAACTCCCAAATTTGCCGATTTTGCTATGTGTATATTACGTAATTCCAATAAAGTAAGTCAAGTTATATCGAAATTAACTTAAGTTTAATAGTTTTACATATTTCTTTATATGTTTTTTGAAATACTATAAAATGTAAATTTAATTTATATTAATTAAATCTTAATGTTTTGGATCCGGGTTTTCGAGATACATATTAATCTCTATATAAAGAGTAGTATTATTTTCAAAACCGTATTTTAATCGGTTAAGAAATGGCTATTTTATGGTAATTTGAATTAATATAAAACAGGTTACATGTAAAGTGCGCGACTCGATTGTGTGGCACGTTAACTTAAACATAAAAGTATATTGATTAACCTTTTGCTATTTTTAATTACGTCTAAAAAATAGCTTTATTTAATTATATATAAATCTAACAAGTTCATATACATAATTAGTTTATATAATACTTACCGGAATATATTAATAATATACAATATATATTACGCTTTTAGCTAATTCTTTATATATATATAAAGATAAATGCAGTTTTTTTCAAATACAACTACTAATATATATATTGCTATACTGAAACATTTAAAATAAAAATATATAAAAGCTTAAAAAGCTATAAATCGTCGATATTAATAATTTTATATTAGTATTATCCTTTACTATACGCTAAAACGGATAATATTAAATATTAATAATGTTAAAAGCTGCTAAGAGTCTACTTAAGATATAATACGTATACGAAATCTCGAGAAAGAAAACAATAGAATTTCTATAATAATTATTAATCTGTTAACGTATTATATAAGCGAGTCGGATTAATAAGCAAGTTGGATGCTTTTTTAAATATATGTATTATCCAACTTTAATTATTTATTTTTAATAACCATAATATGGGACGATTTATAAAAACTTTTAAAATAAATTTAGCTCTTTAAGCTAAAAAGAATAACTCGAAATTTAGTTATAAAATGTTAAGTTTTATTTATAACGTTTTATATTCTACTTTAGAAAACCGATTTAATAGTAATGTTTCCCGCTTTAATACTGGTTTTAATTTACGAAAATTAATACCGACCGAAAAGAAATCGATTGTTAACTAAATCCTTAACTTAAATACGCAAATGTTTCTTAGCTGGTTTTAATATATTGAAAATATAGTAAATTTATTACCTAACGCGTTACCTGTATAAGAATAAATAGGCGTCGAATTTTTGTTTAACGGTAAAAAAAAGGCTTAAAATGCGTTTAAATCGAAAAATTAATTATTAAAACAAATTTTGCGAAAATCCGGAAATATATCGTAAATAATTTGAATTTGTTCGAATTACAATCGTAATATACAGTGTTTCAAAAAAAAGTATTTATAATTTTAACAAAACGGGTTTTTTAATAAGTTTTTAATAATGTACGATATAGTAATTATTAGCGTTAAAAATATAGAAAATTTAAATAAATATAATAAAGTAATTGGACATAAATTATAATTATATAAATTATTAATTTATAAAGTTAAGTTATATTTTTAGGCATTATTTTAACGAAAAAAACTTATTTTAGATTTTAATATTATAAGAATTTATTACTTATTAATTATAAAGTCAGAAATAACTAAATAACGAACGAATTAAATTTAAAATAAATTTAATATTTTAATAAATATATTCGAGCGTGTACGAAAGAAACAAAACATTTTTTATTTCCAACAGTTACGAAAGTTATTATTTAATAAAATTTGAGAAATATTATGTAAATAACGATATTATTACGTTTTGTATATTGTTTTATTTTTTTATCCGCTTTAACTTTTTGATATAATTTGTTTTTCCGTTTTAAAACGTATTTATACGTTTTATATTAAAAGTTTACTAAGATGTTATTATATTTATATCGCGAAAAAACTATTTTCTTGCCGGTTTTTACGACGCGTTTAAAGTTATTATAATATTCGATAATATTAAGTCCGGTTTTGTTAAAACTGGATTTGTTTTATTTAATTTTAATAACGTTTTTTTCCGATTTAGAAATTCCTTTAGTTATATGTACGCCGATCGTTTTACTGCTTATTTCCGCTAGTTTTATTTTTTCCCTACCGTCGAAAACCTCTCGAAATATATAAAAAAATACAAAAACGAGAAAGATATTTACAAAAGAAGATTAGAAATTACTAGCGGAGCTCGCTGACAAAAATAGTTAAATCGGTTAATTTTTTGACAAAAAGTAATTTAATACTTTTATATGAAAACGTTCTTTTTTCCAAAACAAAAACCACTAAATTACGCGAAATTAATTATTTTTTTCAGCAAATGCCGAAAAACTAAAAATAAACGTTTTTAAAGAGAAAAATATTTTTTACATAAAAAGAAACATTTTTTAGCCGAAAAGGAAAGACGTAATAAAAAGTCCCAGCTAACGGGGGCTGTAAATAATTGTTACAAAATGGTTGAAACGAAAAAAAATAGAATTATGACATTTACAGTAAACCTAGATATAATGTACGTATTTATAAAAAAGTTATAGATATATTTAACAATGAAAATTCCGATTAATTTGAATTAATTTATGGCGTTATAGTTATATTATTTGGATTTATTGTTACAGAGTGATAAAAAATGCGCCGTCCGGTGGTATACGCCGGTCGGTGATATGGAACCTTATAATTTAAATTTGGAAAATAAAGAAAATCGATTTTTAAGAGGCTTATACTGAATAATATCGATTTAACGGACATTCTGCTAGCAAAACTGCAGAGAAGAATAATAATATACTTGAAATTCCGGATACTTAGTTTGAAATAATGTAAAGAAAATTATAATCAATAATTTGCCCTGCTGTTCAAGATTAAGCATAACTTCTAGAATCCCAAAAAGAATCAATGTAAATAAAAAGTTACGAAATTAGATAATTTGAAGTCGTCTTAAACTAAGACGTTTAAACGGTTAGTATTGCACTAATTTTCCAATATTAAAAGAATCTACTTATTAAATAAAGAGATATTAATAAACTATAGATATTAAAAAAGCAATCTATCCTTTTATCTATTTATATCTACACTGTTACCTTTTTTTAAACAGAACTTTTAATATTATCATATTTATTACCAATTAGTTAAATAGTTAATATGAATTTTAGGAACTAATTTTAATATAAAAATAGGATTTCGATAAATATATTTCGAACTCGTATAAAAACTAAACCTTCTTTATTTTATATAATTACAAAAGTTATTATTCGATAATACTCGAAATGTATTACGTAAATAACGGCTTTATTAAGGTTTGTGAATTTTTTTTACTTAGTTTCTTAATTTTTTATCGGCTTTAACTTTTAACATATTTTAGTTTCCCGTTTACAACGCGTTTATTCCCTTTATATCAACAATTTACACAACGTTACTATATCTATAACGTCTCACACCAGCTCGTGGGCTACACCAGCTCGTCAGCAGATTTTTTGACATCTCGAAATAATAAATTCAAATTAATCAATGATAATATATTAAATTAATTCAAGTTAATCGGATTCGTTTTCGTTAAACCTATTTACAGCTTTTTTATAAGTACGCGTATTATATCCGGGCTTGCCGTAATTGCTATATTTTCGTTTTTTGTCTTAACCTTTTTGCGACGATTACTTTTAGCCGTTATTAATTGCATTTTTTACTATCCTCTTTTTTTCGGTAAAAAAAGCTTATCCTTTTTGTATAATAAATATTCTTTTTTTTGAAAACGTTAGTTTTTGATTTTTCAGCATTTGTTAAAAAATAGTTAATTTCGCATAACTTAACGACTTTTGTTTAACAAAAAAAAAAGGTTTTCGCATAAAAATATTAACTTACTTTTTATTAAAGGATTAATCGATGTACTTGTTTTTGTTGGTGAGCTTCCTTAATAATTTCTAATTTTCTTGTTGCAAATAACGCCTTCGTTTTTTTATTTCTTACATATTTTAAAAGGTTTTCGAAAATAAGGAAAAAATAAAACCGGTGGAAATAAACGGCAAAACGGTTAACGTAAGTATAATTGAAAAGATTTCTAAATTCAAAAAAAAAAACCGTTATTAAGATTAAATAAAATAAATCCAGCTTTTGCGAAACCGAACTTAATATTATTAAATCTTATAGCGGCTTTAAACGCGTTGTAAAAACGGGCGAAAATGGTTTTTTTGTGCGATATAATATAATAATGTCAAATTAAATTTCGATATAAAGTACATAAACGCATTTTAAAACGGAAAAATAAAATACGTTTAAAAATTAAAACCGATGGAAAATATAAAAAGTTATATAAACTATAATAATATCATTATTCGCGTAATATTCTTCGAATTTTATCAAATAATAATTTTATAGCCGCCGAAAATAAAAGAATATTTCGTTTTTTTCTTACGTCGTTAAATATATTTATCGAAATGTTAAATTTATTTTAAACTTAATTCGTTTATTATTTTAATTATTATAATTAATCACGATTGTTTAATTAACAAGTAATAAGTTATCGTAATATTAAAAATTAAAATAATCCTTTTCCGTTAAAATAATAATTAACGGTATAATTTAATTTTACGAATTAATAATTTATGTAATTATAATTTATTTCGGATTACCTTATTATATTTATTTAAGTTTTTTACGTTTTTCGGTATATATAATTATTATGTTATATATTATTAAAATCTTTATTAAATAGCCGGGTTTGTTAAAGGTATAAATATTTCTTTTTATAATATCATATTGTATAATTATAAACCCAACAAATTTAAATTACTTATGAAATATTTCCGGATTTTTATATAATACTTTTAAATAATCGATTTTTCGATTAAATACGTTATAAATTATTTTTACCGTCGAACAAATTTTAACGCTTAATTAACCCCAGTACGTATCGTAACGCGTTAAAGTAATAATAAATTTGCTATATTTTTTAACATACCAAAACCTGATAGAAAACGTTCGCGTATTTAAGTTAAGGATTTAATCGATAATTCATTTTTTTTTCGGCCGGGGTTAATTTTCGCAAATTGGGAATAATCTCGGTTTAAGTACGTTTACCGTTATATCGATCTTTTAATATAAATTCGAAAATGCTATAAATAAAACTAATTTTTTAATAACTTAGTTTCGGGTTATTCTTTTTAGCCTAAAAGGCTAGGTTTATTCTAACTATTTTTGTAAAACGTTCTATATTGTTAATCTTAAGAAATCGATTATTGAAATTGAAAGGTTAACAGGTTAAGAAACTAGCGGACGGGCTGGTATAGTCGACGAGCTGATATAAAACGTTATCGGAAAAGAAATTTTCTTTTTTGGCGTTTATAACGTTCTATAATATTAAATCCTAATCGCAAAAAAAACACATTTGATTTAATTTTAATAGCTTTTTTTAAGAATTAAAAGCTTTTTTAATCGTATTTATACTAATCCTTTTATTATTTATAAAAACAAAATCAGAAATTACCAAAATAACTCGCTTATAAAAAAAGATAAATAGGGTAATCTTTTAATCAAAAGTAGTTTATTACTTTCCTACGAAGTTATACCTTTTTTAAAAAAAAAGCCTATTTAGTTAAATAGAACAAAATATATCTTAAGCAAATTTGAAAATATTAAAAATGAACCTTCTTAAAAAACCTTTCCTATATATAAAAAACGAACTTTTTTAACCGAAAAAGAAGATAATAATATAAAATTACAACTTATGCTACTAAAAAGGATTATTATAAAAACGTTAAACAAAAAAACGAAAATATAGCATTTACAGCAAGCCCGGACATAATACGCGTGCTTATAAAAAAACTATAAATGCGTCTAGCTAAAACGAAATTGAGTAATTTATAATGATTTATTACGTTATAGTCGTTTTATTTAAATTTGTTATTGCGACGAATTAAAAAACGATCCGCAAGCTTATTTGGTTCGCAACTTGTATAATATATTAACATTTTTAATATATTTAATTAATATCATTTTAAGCAACTCGTGATTTTATTAATATATTAATATATTACTTTATATCATAGTAAACATCCCTCTTTTTATATCTTTCCCTGGGCTTGTTATCGCATTTCTAACATTCGTTGCCGTTAAAAATTCCAATCCAGAAAGTGGATACACCCCCGCTAACATAGCGACTTGGGGATTCAACACTACCTGGTAACTGCGACGGCAATATTGCCGCCAAGACACGGCCCGTTTCGCATGCTTCAGTCATTCCAAACACTAAAGCACCATCGTCCCAGCAATATTCCTTGAACGTTCGGTACAATGTCTCTCCGCGAGGACCTAATAATGCCCTTCATAGTGGAGGCTACGGAGGACCACTCACACACCGTCATCTTCCTCCATCGTTTCCCGCAGGAAACAACGGCAGAGGAGCTGCCTGCCAAAGTCCTGTCGGCCAAGCTAACCAAGAACCACAAGACCCTCGCCGAACAGTTTCCCACAATTCGCTGGGTGTTTCCATATCCCAAGCTACATACAAACGGCACCGATGGCCGACTGAACAACCAGCATTGGAAGGACTTGTCTACCGAGGAAGTGAAACGTCTCGAGCTCCCTTTCGGACACGCACTGCCTTACATAACGCAGATCGTCATTCGAGAAGCCCAGCTTGCAGACGGCCTGGACAAGATCATACTGGGGGGACAAGGTGATGGTGCGATCGCCGCTCATGACGCCTGCACGTCATTCCCCGAACTGTCTGAAGCGCACCGCCAGAGAGAGCATATCGAGAAGGGCTTCCTCTGCCGCTTCTTTCACAACCCGGAGTGGACGAAATTAGAACAACTCAAGATGGCCGGGTTCGTCGGTATGCATGCCCAAAACGGACCGGCCACTCGAGATGAGTCCGACTACATCCTATCACGCCGCACCTCGAACCCCCGCATCGTGAACCACACCATATTGCGGCAGACACCACACAAGTTTATCCGAGGCGGATACAAGGCGCAGACGATCACCTGGGATGGTCCACGCATCGACGCGTTCGCTTCGTTTCTCAACTCCTTGGGCATCACTCGTTACGGATTCGACACCCAGCTTCCATCACCCAACCCTGGAGCGCTTGCTCCGAAGGTGAGACAGGCTCCGGAGAAGCAGCAGGCTAAACCGGAGATGACGGCCCAGCAGCGCCATGCACTCGAGATCATGGAGAGCAAGAAGGCGGACGAAGAGGCGAGGCGGCGCATCCTCATGCGAATCGAAGAGGACAAGCGCAACCGCAAGTACCGCCAAGAACTCAAGAGGGTAGCTCGTCAACAGGCACCCGTGAAGGACGCTGAGAAGGTGGATTCCGCTGGACCCCGGGAGCCGAGTGCGGAGTCGGAAGAGGCTGGGCCTGAGAGGGGAACCCAAAGCGCCAATCGGAGCCGTAAGAAGCGCTTGCAGAGCTGGGAGAATTGGGCGACCATGCCTGAGGAGCTGAAGACGCTTTGGGAGCCGCAGAAGGAAGGGGGCATGACCGAGGCTCAGTTGAAGGCGTTGGGAATCTGGCAGGATGATATCCCCTGAGTGGAGCTATCTGATTTGAGCCTCTGTCCCCAGGTATCTGAATAACGAATAGGTTTTGTGAATATTGGTTTTAAGACGATCACTCTAACCCTAATGCGAGACGGAGTGTTAATTACATCGCAGGGTTATTACCTTGACAGTCCCCCTAAAATGTGAAGCTCCATGCTCAGGCTATGTCTTTTGACTATGAAACAAATACAAGCTGTAAATTCAAAAAGACAGTTTCTGCGGCATGACAGCCTTAATCGTCTCCTGCTGCCTCGAAGGTCACCGACCTAGCCATGCAAAGTCGGACTCATTTGTGTCCCCTATGGCTCGCGCATAAAGGTATATTCTGGGACGAAGTGCCTTTGAGAAGCTGCAGATATTTAGCCACACGAGACTCAAATCGTCGACCTTGGTTTTCACCACATTTTCCAGATGCTACGTGAGACTGCCAACGCCCACGTGAAGGTCCTTCTTTTCGATTCGGGGATTCCCAAATTATCCATTTATTGCAACTCATGTCGCGAGTCACTTACAGTATAACTGCAAGGATAATATTAGGCATGCTGCCATCCAGAGTCTCCCATATATAAACAGACTCACACGGAACTCCCGTTGCCGTAATCACAACCTTTAATGCCACAGCTTCATAGAATTATAGAGCCCTATAGAAAAAATCCGCTCATTGCGTAATTCTCAAAGGGGTATTGTGCGGCGATAACCTTGCCACCTGAGGCCACTGCACCTCTTGTATTTTACAGAAGAGCAACCTCTCAGCCGCGTCCTGCTGCCGAAGGATTTTACTATTCAAGACAAGCAGGGGGACCCCCCTTTTCTCGTTATCCTTTTTTGTCACAGTTAGGAAGATCGCGAGGAATGTGTGCATAAGGTGTGGGAAGTGTAAATTGTCATGGATCATTCTAGCTCTAGAGAGCAGTAACTAGGAAGCTCTCTATATACTTATGGGAGCCCCGGAAGCTTTCTTCCGGGGTGCCCTGGGGCTTGATAACTAAGCAAGTGACCCCTATTCTGCGACACTTTTTGTTCTCAACAGAGGCTGGTGACAAGCGGTGAGGCAAATGCTAATCCTGCGACAAGTTGGTTAAATCGGCGATTTTCCCATACCCAATGAACCCCCCCGATTATCCGCTTGCATCCTTTCCATCTTTTGAATTTGGGGATTAGAGTAGTTCAATGGTAAGTGGTGATAAGATATGTCGACGCCTGGTATCGTACCATAGGAGTTCCTACTGGCATGATGCTCTTTAAACGCATAATATCGTAAGTTTGCATTTATGCAGTGTAAGAACGTTGCCGGATCGGCTTGACTAGCATCCGTGCCAGGCTGCGACGAGAACATGAGGATCAGATTCCAGTAATCCACCCTCTAAACCCACAAGACAAGCTTCTACATATCTTACCAGCAGACATGGAGTCAATTCTTACTCGCTTTCGGCGTTTGACTCCGAAGCCGCATTCAATATTGGCAACGAAGGAAATCGACATAGTCAGCCGTCTGCCGTATGAGCTACGCGAGATGATATTCACTAAGCTTGAACCGGACGAGCTAATCCCCATGCTCAATGTATCTCGTAGATGGCGCGACAACTGGCTGAACGATGAAGTCTGGCCTTCGTTGGCTCAACGTTGGCTCCCAGGCCTGGTTGATCATATTCGCACCTCTGCAGCTGGTGAAGAGGATAGAGGAGAGATGTTTCGCCAAGCTCTGCACAAGATCCGGAGGAGGATGAGCGGGAAGTTTGCTTCCGCTTTACCACATTCCATGTGCTTGGAGACCGAGCGTTTCTTCAAGCTTGACAAAAGCCTGCCCCCTTCTGAAGGGGGCGTTCACCAGTATGACGATCTTCGATGTTCCGGAATGGTTTCTACCACGCTCTACCCGCGCTTCATGATGTATTGCAGTGGTCGAATAGCCTGGTGGCCCGAAGCATACACGCTTCCATATTTCGCCATAGTAGATGACTTGCGTACGAGGACGCGGCGCGGCTACCTGTTTCCAGACAACCAGGGGACTAGGCAGGGTTACAAGACGGCAATGAGCAGTGATCTCTTTGTAATGTGCCGTGGAACCACCGTTCACGCCTGGCATTTAACGCTCAACTGCCGGAGATCGGTTGAACTACCAGAAGACTGTGAACGCTGCATCACTGAAGGGGAAAGGGTACTTCTTATCTCAGAGAACGCCGAGATCTATTATTGGATGTTTGGCAGAGCGCTAGAGCATATTGACGCCAACCGTATAGGCTGCTATACCACGGGGCGCGTCGTCATGGGTGGCCTCGAAGACTTCTCGTATCGATTCTCTTCGCATAATATCGGCTTGCGCCTCCGGGAGAATGGCATGCTCATCGACTTTATTATTCACCCTACTCTGAATCACGTCTTCTTCGTTGTCACGCTGACATCCAACCCTGGAAGACAGCTTACAGTACACAAAATATGTAACAACGACATGGTTGAATCATATTCCCTCGAGCACCACGCCATAAGCGCGCCAAATATAGGCGATCTTGGATATCTCCGTTGGGAGAAGATCGACCGTTACGGCGGATATTGCCTCGCTCACGCTTGGTTGGACGATATGGATCATCCGTCTCACAACATGTCCCAGGCCAACACTCCCCTGGCTGGATGTTCCCATGAGTGCAGTATGCATGGTCTCCTGTCCGTGTGTTTCAATATCTACACCAAGCGTTTCACGATGCTCCATCACCCCATCGCCAAGAATACCCCCTCAGTTCATCACCTATGGAACGGTCATGTAATCACAAACAATTCTAACTCGGAGCGCAAGTCTTCGACAGAGGGTCTCATTTTGTCGGTGAACAGCTGCATGAATCAACAGGGCAAAGAAATGGAACTACGGACTGTTCCACTATATGCCGCAAGGCCTGGCATAGACACGGTACTCCAGCGGAGATATAGGGTGGATCTCGAGGCTCAGGAGTTGGGCGAAAGTAAAAATGTCGTTCATGCCTTCAATCCACACCAGCGTTTTGGCACAAACCGTAACTGGGCTTCCGAGTTTGGCAGTGTGAAAAGGCTTGTAGGAGATGATGAGTTCTTACTGTTCGTGGACGGTGCAAACTACTTTGCTTGGAGTTTTTGTGACGACATTCCCGGATTGCCTTTGGATGACAGCGGCAACAAGTGGTGGAAAAGAAACAACGACAAGTGATTGGATCTATATTTATTAGAGCTGTTCTAGGTATACCATACTTCTCTTTGGCAGCGGGCGACCCTCCCTGTTGATAACCCATACCTTTTATAACTTTACACCGTTTTATATATTTCTAGAACTGTTTTATTAACTAGGGTGATTACTTTAATATTACATTATTTACTGCTTCATTATGTAAGTCCAGAGTTTATGTACCTTTACGATTCAGTTTGGGGCAGAATGTTCCAAAAAAACTTTTTGTCTAACATATGGGAAACTGTGAGTTTGTTTACTCTTAGTGGTTTTTTTATTAGTAGCGATAATCCAACACTCCTCCTCCCCTTGTTTTTTCAACAGGTTAAAGTTATAAGTCGGACCTCCCCCTCACGCTCCACCCCCCCAACGCGCCACCCCATAACCGCGTTGCGCGTTGATCCACTTACTGATTTTTTTCCTTATAAAAGCCTTCTCAACAACGCTTTAAAAAATTGAAAAAATTATCCTCTTATTTACCAGAATCTGCGCTTTCAAACGATATGCAGCTTTTAGCTCAATTCCGTACGGCGCAGGCGATTGAGGAAATAACGCGTGGGAGATCCCTGCGTTTAGCCTCCAAGGGCTACCAGGTCGACAGGCGATATATCACACGCCGCATTAATGGTGTACCTACGCGGGAAAAGGTTAATAAGGTTTAGCAGAAGTTATTACGAGTCCAGGAGGAAAGTTTAGCCCATTAGGTTATTATGCAAAGCTATTTAAGTTATACGCCGCCGCATTCCCGATTTCGCCTTTACGCCTAACGGTTCCTGATTAACAATAGTAACCCTTAATACCTAGGAAAAGGATGGGTAGCCCGTTTTTTGCGGCGTTATCCTGATATTAGGACCTTTAAGGGTAAGATTATTGATTATAAGCGCCTGAATGGGGCTTCGCCAACTTCCATTAACGTATTATTCGACCGTTTCGAGCTGCCCGTTATTAAGGTTATTAAATGGCGTAACAGATATAACGCCGACGAGATCGGTATGATGGAAGGTATGGGGGAAAACGTTTTCGTTTTCGGTAAAGCCTTAGGAAGTTCGTATTTTTAAAAGACGCTTTTAAACGGTAATGGGTTATTATAATCGTTTATGTTAATGCTGACGGGCGAGCCCTTTTATTACTTGTGATCTTCAGCGGCGGCAACGTATAACAATAATGGTTTTTTGATTCCGATAATGAAGTATACGAAAACTGGTATTTTATTACCTTTAATAACGGCTGGACCAGTACCGAGATTGGCCTGAAGTAGTTACGCGAGGTTTTTATCCCTTATATTAAGCCGGCGGACCTTAAAAAATGGAGATTGTTGGTAATTGACGGCCATAACAGTTACATTACCGAAAACTTTATGTGGATATGCCTTCAGAATAAGATCTATATCGTTTTTTTGCCTACCTACGTTTTTTACGTTTTCCAGCTTTTTAATGTAGGTATCTTTTCCACCTTGAAGCCGAGGTTCCGTTACTGGTTCCGGAAACGTTATTTTGGACGGGCTTCCGAAGCTATAGATAAAACGGACTTTTTTTAAGCGTTTTTATACGCTTAGTAAAAAGTTATAATAGTTTCAAAATATATCATAAAGGGTTGGGAAGTTACAGGTTTGCGCCTTATTAACAAGACGAAGGCGTTAAATAATAGGTACGTTAAGGCCGGGGCCCAAATGGCGGAAGTACCCAAGCCCAGATCGAATTTTACTTCCGCACGTTTTGATTTTAATACGTAAATAACTGGTTTAGGTATTAAAACGTTTAAATTATTTAGGGATATGAAGGTTATCGAAAAAGCCCTAGTAAAAATCGATCCAGTTTTCGAAAGGCCTACCGCGTAACTTTTGTTTCGCAAGATCGGCAAGGCCCTTAATGAAAAAAATAACAAATTAAGCGTTACCGAAATCCAGAACAGTTAGTTAATTACTGCTATCGATAAAACGAAACTTAAAAAACGTAAAATAATGCAACCCGAGCTAAATGAAAATTTTGTAAGGATGATATTGGTTAAAAAGGTAAAGGTAAGGTTACGGACCGTTCCGAAACGACGTTTTATTGTAACTTAACGAAATTAACAGGAAAATAAACCTTCCGAAAACGAAAAAGATAGCGAGGATGATCCGGAATGCATTATTGTACGTGGCGGTTAGTATGGAGTTAATTAAATAAAGGGTTGTTGAGATATTGTTATTTATATTGAAGAGTTGTGTTGTTGATGGCTTCAAAAATGGGTGGCGCGTTGGGGGGGTGG
>QJOB01000352.1:0-41943 GCA_004155035.1 Monosporascus sp. 5C6A
CCCCCCCCCCCCCCCCCCCCACCCCCCCCCAAATAGAACCAGCAGTCAGAAGTGCCCTGCCGGAGCTGAAAGAACTCCTCAGCGACGCCCGCAAGGCGCTACGACGCTACGGGACGGAACGAAAATTTCTTCTCTATCGACCCGTCCAGCCTCGCAGACGAGCGAGTACAAGCTCGCGGGAACCGCCCCAGGCTGTCAGCCACTGACTGCCAGCCAGTACGCAGGAGGGACAAGGACGCCCTTCCCCCGCCCCCCCCCCCCCCCCTCCCACTCCCCCGGCGCCTGCGACGGAGCGGCAGCGCTGGCAGCCTGCCTGCCTCCCCGGATAGACGAGCCGTGCAAATACGTATGCATGTACCCGGGTCTAGAAGACCTGGGGAAGGGAATGGGAGGGGGGGTTACACGACATGGGCCTGAGCTGTGCTGGATTCGTGGTTGGGGGGCAAGGTGGTTGACAAAAATATTGATACGCCCACGACCCATAAAACGCCACTGACACTATCAATATTTTTGTCAACCACCTTGGGGGGGTAGGACAGGGCAGCGAGGTGAGCAGGTAAGGCCGAGCCGGAGTCCGGGGTGCATGGTGGTATGCATGCGCGCGCGTTCGTGTGTGTTGCTATATCTACGTAGTGTAAGTCCCACACCTCGGTGTGCAGTTAAGACGTACGTGCCTCAACGTCGGGACCGACCGACAGGGTCACAACGGATCAATAAGGAAAAGGGGGAGAGGAGTAAATCATTCAAGGAAAAAGCCGCGTTCTGGCCCACTGTATGGCTTGACGACAATTAACGCCCGAGGGCCTTCCTTTCCTCTATCGAATAAGCAAGCGCGCAGACACGGTAACGTCGGGGATTTCCGGTATCCCGGGTTCGTGGGATGCTATTTCTAGAGCACGTAGTGTACCGATCGGGATCTAGGTAGCGCGTGTGTACTTAGGGCTGAATCAGCCGCGTTTCAACTTCGTCCCCCAGGACTTTGTCTCGCTACTTCTTCTCTATTTGTCTAGTGGTAAGAATACCGGCTTATCACGTCGGTGGCCGGGGTAAATTCCCCCGACAGCCAGCTCTTTCTTTTCCTTTTTTCTTACTTTCCTTTTTCCCTTATTCCAAGCCGTACTCTCAATTTTTCGCTTCGTTCGCTTTACCTTACATATTATAATGATTGATGGACCTTTTACTCCTGGTTTCCTGCCACCTTTGACTTTCTTGAGATTAATAAGAAGTCGCCGGTTTGGTATCGCCAAGACTTCGACATGGCGAATAGGGGTCGCACGGCGCATGCCGAAATAACCTCGCTATGACAACACTATCCGGAAGTCCCGATGGCGTCTGGCGACCTACGGAACAAGTCCCTGGAGTATCTTCGGTCTTGAGCGGTGGCACCTATTGTCCCCAAACCCGGCTTGGCTGGGCTGCGGTTCTCGGGGTCGATAGAAGAAACGAAGGTGAAATTTAGTGCCTGAGCCAATAAGGAGCGCTGCTGAAGCACCCATCACCTTCCATCAAGCGAACCCTGATAATGAATGTTTCAAAATAGATGCTCGTTGTTCTGGCGCTATGGAAGCGTGGAAACGAGTCACTGTGTCTGAGCATGTAAGTTCCGCCGGGGAGATAGCTCGCTATTGTGATATCCTTCCAGTTTGATTTTTCAATGGTCGCTACCGTTGATGTCCGCTTCGTTTTCCACATGCTAGATGGCATACAGAGAAGGAGCAGTTAGCACTTCAAACGTCCTAGGTTATCTCCCGTTCCGGAGCCCTCAATGACCTCAATGTATCACTAAATGACGCTTCCAAGAATTGCCGGGCTGCTTCCCTTATCTTCTGGACATTGGCGCGAGTTTGTAGCCAGGTTGATAGCAAGCTCTCGCTTGTAGCAGTTTCCAGGCTTTGCACCTTCTCCTTATCGAACTCATCAGCCTGGCGTGATGGCGGATTTATAAGCGGGCTTTGTAGCTGAAGAAGACGAAAACACCCCTGCCTACTCTGAGGCGTGACTGGCTGGGTCTCGGAATCGTTCAGGGCCTTCCTGTGTTTCTCAGGGTCCGACAAGAGCCATCTTGCATCGACTGCAAATATGAATATCCATTTCCGGCAATCTCTCTTCTGGCTCTGCTCGATATCAGGTGCATCTAGCCAATACCAATCGAAGCGGGATAAATCGGGCCCAAAACAGATCGCTACTAGTATTTTGGTCACTCTCATGTAGTCGCTATTATCTGGAAACTCTTCGATGGATTCTTGAACCTTCGCTATTCGTTCTTGGAGTCGCTTCTTTAGCGTTAGGCGATTGCCCAGCGGATGGATATAGGTGCTGATATAGTCGCTAGCGTGATAGAGAAATTGCAGATATGCGGTGCTATGATACCCATCAAAGCGATCAGGGGAAAACCGGTAGGGCTGCATTGCATATGGATCACTTCCGGCCTGTAGCAACCATCTGATGCTAGCCATACTCCGACCCCAAGCCATATCCTGCAGGTGTTCTATTAACCGGCCCCTATCAGAATAATAATCTGCCGGTGCTCCTAGAACTGGGAACCAATCACCCATAAGACTCCAAGTCCGCGCCCCCCAAGAACGGGAAGGTGACCAATCAGCACAACGATATAAAATAAGGTTCTTGGTCTCCTCCGGTAGGAGGCCGTAAACGCTGTCTCTCGTGTGCGCCATATATGCCACATTGCCGCGTATCGCAGCGGCGGTGAAGATAGACGAGTCGGGCAAGAAAGTGCGACCGTGGAGCTGAACTATTCTCTTGCATTCGGATATAAGCTCAACTTCGATGGTCGCATTGTATTCCGGATAGAGGGCGATGCAGCCGGCGAGGACGAGAGCATCTGTCGCCCCATAGCGATTTATCCCTCGGGGATCTAGCACCTCATAAGGTTTCGTTGGATTACTCTCGGTTGTAGTGACCACTTGGATGCAGTACCAAAGCACCAGCGCTTTGTAAAACATGCACCTTTTTCCAAGCGTCGTTCTTACGTCGTGGCGAAGTATCTCATAGCCTTCTTTTGTACCAAGTAGGAACTCCTGGACAGACCGGTGGATGAATTGGACCCCTTTGTAGTAGAACGTACCCCTCCCATCCTCCGCCGATTCCGTCTTAGTTTCGACAAGGCCAGCGGTTCTAGCTGCCACCCATGTCTCGTATTTCTGGCTGATGGCGGCAACCTCCTGACTCTCTATTTGCCTTTGCAAACAAGCCTCCAATTCTACTGCTGACGCATCACTAGATGCAGCTACAGTGTAAATGAGAGAGTCCGTACACGCTTCTATGCTGGGTGTATAAAGCATCACCCAGAAGATCCGAGCCGCATCCTCCCGGTACAGTTTTCGGTCTGCATTCCCGCGGGACCACATATGCTGGTATAACTGGTAAAGGTCGGATGGGAGGTCTTCCGTTCGTTTCCTAAGGGTGTCCCAGTCGTCTCCATTTGAGATGCCCCGGACCAAGCTGTGGGTGGCTAATACAGCCCAAAGAAATACACCATCAGCCTTTCCACTGATCGTTGTGATAAAATAGCTATGCGGCTCTTCGAGAGTTTCTTGGTGTTCAGCTAGGACCCTTCTCACATAAGCATGGATAGCAGGGCCCGTGAGATCTTGCATTTTCAGTGTTGGGTACCGCCCCAATGTCCTCTGGAATACGGGTTCTGGTCGGCTTGACACGCACACTTTAACCCTTGACAAGCGACCAAGGGATTTTGCCAGCTCGACGGTTGCTTGTTGCTGTGATGGTTCGATTTCATCGAGGGCGTCAAGGAAAAGGCAATATGTCGCGTTACTGGCCTCTACAACCTCGAAAAGGACTCGCTGAAGTTCTTCTACCGACCAGTCGTGCTCGGATCTCTTCGTTGCCAGTTCCGGGTGGCTCTTCACAGCGTTTTCCAGGACCGCGGGATCATACTCAAAGATCTGGTGTAACAAAGTCCGTAGACAGCCCGAGATCCGTCTTTGCAAAGGGCTTGAACAGGCTTCGATGGAGAAGAAACGACCAATATGAACGGACGGCGTCCTCCGCCTCAAAAACTCCAGAGTTAGTGGCTCACGGATGAGAAATTTCATGAGAGTACTCTTGCCACTTCCGGCTTTCCCACAAATCCAATAGATGGGGTCGTCAGATTCTAACCAGTCATGGAATTCGCAGTCCGGTCGGCGAGGAGCTTCCCAAAACTCTTCGGTGTAGGCGCCATCGAGACTACCGTCAGAATCGAAACTATCGTCAAAAATCCAACGGACAGTCTCTTCCGGCGCTATTTCCACGCTGTTCTCGCGAGCGTTCATCTCGGGGAACCACAACGTCTGAAGGAGACGCTCCCGGCGTTCTTTGATTTCCCTCTCGGACATGTCTGCCTCTACCGTACTTGTTACGTGACCTTTGATGTCTTCGGTTGCCAATATGATGTGTTTCCTAGTGGCTTCGGCTTCGGACGAGATCAGTTTTGACATATCTCTATTGCCTTCAGCCCACCGTGCGATAAAAAGCTGAAGGCCAGTGTTCAACGCGGAGTACGCCTGCTCCGAACGAGCGGCGGAAGCTTGGCTTGTTGTGCTAAACATGTGTGAGCAAATTTCCCTGCAGTTGAATGGGGGGAAACGAGTAGAAATCAAGCTTAATGCAGGCCCATACCGCCTGTATAATCACTTGTATCTCCTTAAATCATAAGACATGTCCTCACCATATTCTTGAAAGAAACTCTGTGTCTAGGATGGCGCGACTCCCTTGGATCCTCTTCTCGAGGGCCGATATCTTGCTCTCGTGTCGGAACCTGAACTCCGCAGCCACCGCCAGGCGCCCCAGCCTCCCTCCAGAGGAAGCTTTTTGTGCCATGTGCGCGAAGATCTCCCGTACCACACTCGTATCCCGGAGCAAGTCGCAGGCGATGCTCTCTAGCCTATCTCTCGCTTGCTGTTGGTGAGCATCGGTCGATAGTGGCGCTTTGGAGGCCGACGACGGACGGCGGACGGTGGCGAACTCGTCTATGTTTCTGCGGAGGTCTGATACAAGGGACGATAGATGTGCTGCGTCCGAAGCGATGCGTGGTTCAGGGGCGGTGCCGCTTTTGAGTCTCCGATATATGTCGATGAAAGTAATGCTGAAGTCTATGACGGTCATCACATTGCAGACGAGCGATAGGGTTGCCATAGCCTCCATGATGAATGTCAAGGCGCGCTCGAAAAGCCGCAGACAAGTGTTTTGGGTAGGTTGTTTAGGAGAGTCTGCCGCTGACGGCAATTGAATCCAGTAGCTCTAGCTACCAGCTTGAAGTAGGGCGGTTCAATGGCATGTCTTTTTACACTTGGAAGCGTGATATTTCAATACGACTTGATGGAGTCAACGAACCCCGATGCTTCCCAGCTATTCTCAGCGTCTCCTCTTTGGTGCGCAATTCGAGGCGCTCATCTCCGGGGGACCAATGTCGCATCGTGCCGTGATTCTCTGTTTTGTGATTGGCAAGTTCCCCACGCTACTGCTGCGGACGTACGGTTCTGCACCAACAATTAGATATATTGCCTAAACTGCGGACGATGGCGGTGCACCTGACAGCTTTTTCAGAACCGAAACAAACCCACACCAGGTTCCTGAATGATACGAAGAGTCCAAGTCCAGGCCACACAGCCTCAGCGGGATGTGGATAATTTTGATCTACTTATCACTCAATGATCTGCGAAGCGGAGTCATACAGCTTCCCTAGACGAAATAACCCTCTAGTTGAAGTAGGGGACTTCGAGGTATGTATAAATTCAAATCCCAGCACAAAAGCATTACGAGGCATTCTCCTTTTGGAGCCACTACTGGGGCAAAGTGGAAGCTGCTTCAAATGAGTGACTTGGTAGGATCGTTCCACTCAATTATGCACAAGCACTACAGCTACTCATGACACGTCCGAGTTAATCTTTTTAGGCACAGCCACCGTAAATCACGGATGGTGAGTTGGAGTATTGGCAGGCTCTCATTAATTTGTCAAGAGGCATATGTAGGCAGAAGATAGATTCTTTGGGGGGGTGGCGGGCGCAGGGGGCATATCGCAACGCGTCGCTGCTGTCATCAACTCACCTACCAATAGCAGCGACGTGATCCGTGACCAAACACTTCCAATCAGAATCGCCGACGTAGATGGTGAAAGTATCGTCGTGCGTTTTGCCCGTGCTGAGCGTCGTGCCTAGCTGCCAGAATAGATCCGCGGCAATGCCCTCCGAGCTGACCGAGGTCACCTGCCAGGGCCGCTGCAGGGCGCAATGATCCCGGGGAGCCCCGTCTGCAACATCGCCACGTCAGACCCAACACTCCGCGAAACGAAAATACTATAACAAAGATAGAGAGTCGGAGCGGATAGCAAGAGACTTACACTCCTCAAACAAACACGGCTTACCAGCCGCCTTGCAGGCGGCGGCGTGCGACTTAACCCAGCCGTTGCCCCAATCAAAACTCGTGAACCAGTGGCTTGGATACAGGTGGAAGGTGCCGAAATCGAGGGATTCAATGGCGAGGTTCGCCTTGAAGTCGAGGCCCTCTGTGAACCAGTAGGGGTGGCTGATGTCGCCCTGGAGGCCGAAGCCCTCGTCGCCGAGGGTGACGAGGTGGTTGGGGTCGAGGCTCTTGACGTAGGCGGACGTCTCGGCGGCCCACTTGGTGATGACGCTCGTCGAGCAGAGGGTGCAGCGCGGCTCGTTGGCGAGCTCCCAGGCGAGGATGGCGGGCGAGTCGACGAAGCGCGATACGACGGCCCGGATGTAGGCGCGGTACTGCGCCTGCGCCGCCGCGTTCGTGTACCACGCGTTCTTGCTGCCGCCGAACGCGCGCACATACGCCGCCATGCCGCCGTAGTCGTCCCAGTTGTTGACGAAGTTGATGATCAGCTTGATGCCGCGCTGCTCGGCCCCCCGGACGACGTAGTCGAGGCGCTGCAGGCCGTTGGCGCCCGTGTTGATGGTCGAGCCGCCGTCCGCGCGCAGGTGCTGGAAGTACACGGTACCGTCGCCGGGCACCTCGGTCACGTCGTTGAAGCCCCAGATGCGCAGGATCTTGAGTCCGGACTGGGCAAGCTGGTCGAGGGTGAAGTCTACATCCGCGTTGTTCGTCAGGAAGGAGATCCAGTAGCTGTTGGTGCCCGCGTAGTACTTGGTGACCCCGTCAATGTTGAACATGGTGCCGTTCGTGGTCACGAACTTGCTCTGTCTGGAAGAGAGACCCGTCGACTCGCGACTGACGGCGTGGGCTGCGACACTGGTCGCGAGCGCCAGCGACACGAGTCCCGCTTGGAGATACTTCATCTTTGCATACCGGCTGGGACGGTTCGGGGAGAGGAAGTGGCTGCTTCTAGTGGAAGAAGAAAGACCAAAGAGAAGATTTACACCGACCGGATCATACGACATATGTCGTGTCCCATAGGTTCTTATGACAAAAGCCTCATTGCTAGGCCTGCCGAGCCTTGACCCCGGATTGAGTAGCCCTTTCGGAACACCGCCGGTTTACTTCCTCGGTCTACTTTCCCGGTCCTTGTCTTACGGGAGAGCCGCTCTCCACCAATGATGTTGACAGACACCGGCTGCCGGCGCACAATGCTACATGTCTAGTGCATTGGCGAGCGAGACGACGGAGAACCAACTGAGAAAACCCAGTAACATTAAGCGCTGTGACGCGGACATGGCTTTGTTAGGGAAACCTGCCCGGTTGCAGGTACAGTATGTCCGCCTGGGTAAACAGGTGACCATGTCTAGGTGGAGGTCTAATGTTGTCTATTCCCGATGCGGAAGGCTCGGGATGCGGTTCAAAGAGGTCCGAACCGCCCACTCCTGTGTCTATGGAACTCTAGCGCGGGACGAATCTTCGTAATACAAGTAGGCGATTCTAAACTTTATTGAGGACCCTCGAGGAAGGATACGAGGCTGCTTGATGTTATGCGCCTCTAAATGTGCACACGAATGTTGTACGTGGCTGCTGAACCGAGCAGCCGGTAACAGGGAGCTTGCTTCCCCTGTAAGCCTTTGCCAAACTAGTGCGTTTAGATGGTTAAGGAGAACAGGATTGACATGCGCATATCGGCCAGGCCAATACGAGGAGCCAACTACGCCATAAAGACATTCCGACTTTGCGTAGCGACTAACTCGCGCGTCCATCACTACATGCTCCTGGATATATTGAAATCCTTGTAACAGTGATGTGTGGCCCATCAGTTGATCCGTCTTCTAGCACGATCTCTGGTTACCTGACATATCAAAGGCACATTAATCATCGTGCACATGCAGTTGTATGACCCTAGGCTTGGGGTAATGCCGCGTCGCATGCATTCACCACCAGATGCTAGACACCACCAGAATACCAACAAGGATCACGCTGTTGGAAATCATGGCAGCGGCGGACGTCAGCAGCGAATATGCTGGGTAACTAGTCAACACCGCACCAAACATAGGGAAGAGTTCAGTCTCTCTCACGGAAGCAGAAGAAGATATCAAAAATGACGCCCCAGCCGAGTTTTCCCAAGGTGGAAGGGGCCGACTGGGAAATACTTGCGGCTAGTCGGCATGTCTGCGGTGAACGGAATCGCGTACGATGCTGCCATCAAGACGATAAATGATCCGGTCAGCGCAAGAAATGCGCTTGTATTTCCCAGCGGGGTTGCGCGTAGCCAGTGGCAATGGCGGACACGAATAGGGTCGCATAGATGAGGCAACTGAGCCGTCGGTTGACTGGACCGAAGATGCCAGAGAAAGCCACGGTATTATCACGAGCTAGTGCCCAGTATGTTTCGCGAGTTCGTTAGAACAGTCCCGAAACGGCAACATACGCTGCTGAGAAGCAGATGAACAATAGCCCAAACGTCCCATCAGGGCTGCTTGTGGCTTGTAAGTAGATCCCGGTAAGGGGGTATGTATTGATGCCAGTCCGCAGGGCTGCCAGATCGGTTATTGCATAGCACAATTATATGGCGAAGACGAACGCGTACAACCTGCCAAAGCCGATTTTCAGACCCATGGCTCTTGGTATGTTCCTCTCGGGCCGTGGCAGTTACTCCGCGATGTGAGTGATGGCATCAAGAGTCCCGACGGTGAGGGCCCCATTCAACACCCCTAACAGGAACGCGACACCACCTTGCCAGCCGGTCCAGTTGTCCTCTCGGAAGGAAACCCAAACGAAGTAATGGGAAGCATCGGCCGGTGGCATTGCCATGATGACGATTATTGTAACGATTCGGCCGACTCTGACGAAGAGCATGCCCGCATTTTGCGTATACGGCATGAGCTGGTTGGCGAAGATGACGAACAACGTTGAGATCCAGAGGACGCCGATGTACATGATATACACGCGCCAGGGCTTCGTCACATAGTCCGGATGCCAAGTCGCGTACATATCGACGAGGATATTGGCCGTGATATGGACAAGCACCGCCAGATCGAACATCCATCCGTAAAAGTTGATCCAACCCGTAAAGAAAGCCAAGCATCCGTCCCATTCTCGGTCCAGCGGCGATGATGGCCCAAGGATAGACTCCGCCCGCGGTTGGTATCGATGAAGCGAGCTTCGTAGGCGTCATAGACCTCTGAAGACAACGGGGAATGTGATTGGCAATCTGGGCAGCCTACACAACTCAGGCAGGCTCAGTCCAACGAACATATAGTGAACACCGCTACGATAAGCCCAAATGATAACGCCAGGAGGTCCGCCATCCGCTGTCAGTGAAGAAGGATGTTAACTCGCTGAAGCATAGTATCGAGGAATACGTCGACTCATGGATAGACACAGGACACAGAAGTGGAAGGCCCCAAAGCTGCCCAAGCGTTGTCGACAGTGAGAGGGATGCCCAAAGTTCCGAGTAGACCATATTGATACTTTAACTGGACCTTGTGGCCAGCGGCATTGGTTTGAAGCCCGCCGCTGATTGCAGAGCGTTTCCAGCGTCAAACCCGCCGTCCTCGGCTTTCTTCTCGTCCCGTGATCGCGAGCTTAGGGTCTTCAGCATCCATCAATTGCTAGGCTCTACGCGAGCCTTCGAAGAGCGGTCGATAGAAATGCCACACTTGAACCGACCGGTAAGATCGTGCTGGGGTGTCAGGTCGAATGGTGTATCGATAAAGCGCGACGGGATGGATTATGAGCCGGGAAGCTCCTTGTTGTGACGGCGCAGGAACATACATACTTACACCCAAGGTGACCGCTCGCTCTCGCATGCGATAAGATCGAGTGCAACCGTACCAAGACATATCTATTGAGAAACTGAGATCTCTGTACGGTTCACCAATCAGCTCCAGCTGGTATCTGAGCTGCAGGGTGTTGACCATGAGTAGTTGGAACTCGGATACAGCACGACCCCACGCCTCTGATTGCAGCGCGGGGGCCAAGAATCGCAGGCTGAAGACATGCTCATCGCTAGAGAGTTAACAGGGCTATGGATCGCAGACCCAACCATAGGTTAAGGTAAGGATCGCAAATTTCAAAGTCTCGTGAAGGGTTATCGGCTGACGTCGCTTTGAATGTATCCTAAATAGGAACGCTACCACCCCTTAATGTTGGCTTAAGGTTATTCCGACCTAAGTTAGTGCCAAGCTTAGCGGATATCTGCAGTACTGCACTTGTCCCTGCACGCTATCGTTGCCCCTACTACACTAATCTCTCTCCTGTCCTTCGACGTCATAGATTCCAATCTCCCACTAATGAGTTGGTAGCTCTTGTGAATCTCATAAACTGGGGAGTGAAATACTGCTTTGAGCAATATTCCACTTGTGGAGACACATAGCCACTAATACGACTTATTGGTGATCTGGAAAAACCGTGTCAGTAGACACGACCTATCGCCGTTGGCCTAAGCCAGTGAACGACCTACAACTCGGAACTTCGAGTATGTTTTCCCGGTGGCTTTGATCTGCCTTCATATCGGATATCTTGAGAATCTGGGGCATGTATTACCCTAGGTGGCTTAACATGGCTTCCTGTTATGGACAGCCAATCCGCTAGACCAATTTTGACGTTTGACATGCTTGGCGCCAAGAACGTCACCGTTCTCCACGCCTACGATCCGGAGGTCGCAGGCACAGATGAATTCGCCGGGCTGTTGATCGTTGTCAAGGGGGTGTGGGTCGGAGGCCGATGCGTATGCTGGGGCCCTCACGGAGAAGCTGTTCTGGGAGGTGCTGAAGCGGTACGGCGTTATTGGCGGGACCTCGGCCGGAGCGTCGATTCAGGGGAACTTCCTCGCTCGCGGCGGCACCCGAAATAACCAGACCATAGTAGCCGAACACCAGGAAACTCTCGACTTTTCGCCGGGAATATTGCCATCGACCAACACGGCCTCGTTCCGCAGCCGCCAGTTCGACGTGGTGGATACCCTGAATATCAGACCCAAGCTGCTCGGCATCAATATCGATGAGAAACACCGCCGTTATTGTGTCTGAGAACGGTGCTGAGTCTATTCAGCGCTAGTTATGTGATCATCTGTGATGGGAAGCTTTGGTTTTGAGAGGGATAGGACTTGAAGAACTTGTTTCATAAATCGTCTATTTTCGCCCTTCTCAGAAGTGACGATCAGAGTGGCGATCAGAGTGGCGATCAGAAGTGGCGGCGGACATGATCTCGGAAACTGAGAGGTCGTCGTTTAGTGCAATGGAAACGGTAATGCCACGATCTCTTCAATGAAAGGTATCCAATCACTAGAGATCATCTTGAAATATCACGATCCACCATATAAGTAACGGCATAAAAGATATAAAAGGGGTGAAAACGGTGCTTCCGCATACAGGCTGCTCCCAGCCAGCAGACATACTACAAGAGCCAGGAAGCGCAAGCGCAAGCTTTAGCACGCGCCGCAAGGAACATAACAAAAGCCGCATAGTGTCTATTACCAAGGAAACGAACAAAAGAGCAACCTAAGAAACGGCGTGATATTCTTGAAATCCCAACATCTAGTAACATACCCGTCGTTTCCACGCATGTGGTTACGTGGACTTCTCAAAGATACCAAGGCGAGAGCAGCCAGAATGTATCAGGAGCGATACAAGGATGGTCCAAGGTAAAGCCTGAAAGATGGTTACCCGCGCGTCCAGTGGCACTATCCACTCGAGTAGCACTCCTATCGCAGCCCCACAGACGAGGAATACATTGTGATATCCTGAGCCCATGTGACGGTAGTAAATCAAGCCGGTCCCTACACAATAGGGCACCAAGGCAGCGATCGAACCTGCCACAAGGGGCCCCTTGTGCTTTGTCTCAGTTGGACCTGGCTATTGACAGTTAGCAGTCTGATTTGACCTGTAAAAGACGCAAAAAAGAATGAACGCACTCGGACTCCGTTCCCGAATATCGATGCGTTAATGATATCCTCCAAAGAAGGCTCCACGTAAAACAGACAATTGAGCCAAGTCATCACTCCAGCCGAAAGGGCTGCAACGGCCGCGAAGGCGATCTCAGAATATATGGATGCATTTCTCAACCTGGTTTTGCAGTCGCTCATCTTTATGGATCGAGTGGTCTTTATAAGGGAAGTCCACCACCGTTCAAGATGTGTTCTGCAGTTGGGCCCACCGGGGTAATGCCCGCACCGGCCGCACTTCCATCGCTCATCGCTCTCGTAGCTAAGTAATCCATTACAAGAGTCCCTGGACTGATCTATTTCCATTGACTCCCGCTCGGAAGATGGATGCGGACCACCGTGCATATCGTCAACTTGGTCCAGCTTCGAAGTACCAAATGGGCCCGGGCGAGAGATAGGAATTTGAGCATCGTTTGCCTCCAGATCTAGATGACATAAAGACGGCGTCTCGTCCGCTTCAGAAAAAGGACGCGACAAGCGCAACGCGTCTTCTTCCTTGCCAATTCTGGCTCTTGTTGGGTCGCTCGGGGATGGAGGGCTCGATTCTTGTGGAAAAAGGTCACCGAACTCATCGTGTCCTTTTTCGTCGAGTTGTGTTGGCCTTGACTCTGATGTTGCGGTCATGATGTTCTGCATGATAAGTTACGTTCAACTAATAAGCCGCTCTTAAGCAGTTAACAGCTTACAAATGTAGGAAGAAGCTCGACTAAATGTTTCTCAACTTTATCAACGCCACCAGAGCCTTTGGCAGGCAGTACTTGATGTTGCCTATTTCCTTCGTGGGTTCGAGAAGACGGCGAGCGCTTTCACGTCGTAGGATATAAATGGCGTGACGACGAAGTTCTGTAAGGGACTGGAGGCGGCTCCGGAACAGTGTCAGCTTAATTTGGACCGTTGTCGGAAGATATTGCGCTCTAATGAGTGAGCGTTAAGCTGTCATACGCTCTGTCAAATCGATGGACTATTGGCAACAGAACTGTTGCGACTCTGGCAATCTCAGGGATAATGCCTCCCATTATAAAAGCTGGACTTATGTTTAGACGAGCGCATCTGCCTGGAGACCTCCCTGGCATTGATATCCGGTAGATCTTTTTGGTCAATGACGAATGTTCGCAGTCAGCCTGTGGGAATAGAGCTGCGGCCGCGCCAAGGTCTCAGCCACCATTATCATGAGCCGATTCGGCGATTCTGTGACATACTTGATCTTATGAGGCTGCGTCCGAGAATGCTATCCCTTATGTTGATTCCTTCGAAACCTGATAACCTTTCCAAGCTACTCCCACTTGTATCTTCGAGGTACCGTTGAGGGCGTGAGCTGGCTACCGGTATTGATGTCAATCGTAAAAGGCCTGGCAATGAAATTGACCGACGGTCAACACAAGGGGCCGACAACTTTCCGGATCTTGCTTAGCGGACTTTCGTGCGTTGGGAGGACTGGCTAGGCTGAGGAAGGGCTTACATCATAATCGGAGAATTTGGAATTTTGAAAGCCAAGTGGTTTTGCCTTGATGCATGAATCCTACGGTTTCACTAAGTGGAGGGAAAGCCGGCTGCGACCTACTGGTGCCTACGAGGATCTGGGCTATACGGTAGACCGACAGCCTAAGGGGGTGAAGCTGGGTTACTTAGATAGGTATGTAAAAGGTAAAGGCGATCCTTATGGGCGCCACCTGATCCCTCCGGGGTGCCGGTGAAGCAAATCGGAAGCATCTGCCTCGTGGCCAACCCCTTAATACTCCCAGTACGCCTCATGCGTGGGTTACGAAAGCGAGAACGTGCGTGGCCCTCGTTTAGAACTATTGCTGCACCAAATAGCTGCCAACATGGCGTACCTACGCAATTAGAAGAGTCGCCAGTGTTATAAATAAAACACAATCACTGAAGCCGTCGCTGGTATCAGCACCCGGAGGAAGAAAACCAACTTCACATGACTTTCGTAATAATCTCTTCATACTGACAGCCCTTCCTGATTCCTCCATGAGTATCCTTGCCCTAGCCGCCGCCTCCTTCTTTAATACTACACACGATATCTCTCGTATCATTCAGCATCAGCCACGGTTCGAGCCATCTGTCATTGTCGTCGAGTAGTAAAAGTTCGGGGCCTCGAACTCGAACTCATGTTCTGAGTTCAAACCCAGGTCACTACCGTGGCTGTGTTCCGTATGGATATGATGCCTGACATTGGGATTCCGGTCAAAAGAGGCTCTTTTCCGTTAGTCTTTGTGCAGTACAAGGTTGGACGTCCCCCTTGCTTGCTAATTTAGCATCGCACGAGAGAGGCTGACGTCTTAAACACAGGTGAGAATGCATATTGGGCCGTGCTATGCAATATTGGTGAGCCTGTCGTTCAGCCACCGTTATTTCTAGAGAAGGCAGTTCTGCGGTTATTCGTCCTTCACAACTGACGCTCTAGTTGTTTAAATATTGATTGAGCAGACGATATGAGTCAAGTCCTTAATGCCCACTGTCACGGAAGACCGATAGACGTTATGTTGCAGAAACGACACCGCTATTGCGTGGTCTGCAGGAGCATTATATATACCCGCGAAACCTTCAATGACCTATATAGGTTTCGGATTTTACCAAGCAATTGAACGAGATTTGTTAGAATAATTGGCCCAAGTTGACCCTCATTCCAGGCTCAGTGTCTTGAGGCGAACTACTCGAAAAATCGGCTCGTTGAATTTGTGTCCTAATAAGGAGTAAGCCAAACCACTTTCGCAACTCTGGTAATAGCCTCAACTCCTCGACTCTTCGCGTCATCTATAGTCCATTATTGAGAGCCAACATTGTTGATCAGTGGCCTGGATCCGAATCGTATATTTCTGGGAAACCGTGCAGCATAGGAAACTGGAGAACCATGGCGTCCGCCCCTTTCCAAGACCCTTTCTGCAGCTGCCCCTATGATTACTGTTGTAGAGATAATGCAACTATTTGATTAGTCAGTCCTTGGATGAGTGAAGTTTTGAGATCAAGCGCGAACTCCGCCCAGAAGCAAAAGAAACAGTTCAAGAGGGTGTCGAGGCCGAAGACGCCATACCCGAAACGCTGAGCGTATAACGAGTAGGCGCGGCGCCGAGGAACCTCGCAGGAAGGGGTCCCGGGTTCCTAGGGCCGAGCAGCTCACTGGCGGATCCTAGCGTGAGACAGGGACTGACGGGGCCCCGGGTAGGAAGACGACGGCGAATGCGGACCGGGGGGCCCAGGCCATCCGGCTCTGAACTGACAGCAGTCCGCGAGCACCGCTCAGGGGTATGGCGAGGGTGGAGCCGTGCATGAGAGAAACCAGGCCCCACGAGAAGAAGGCTTTGCGGCCTCTTCCCGGGCCGTCGGACTACTTGGTTGCTGGACTTGAGCCGTGGTATTCTGATCTGCGTGTTTTAGTTTGTCGTATCTGTATCGGGGCCGCCATGGAATGGGAAAGACATAGATTGGTGAAGAGTCTAGACCAGAACTGCCAATCAGAAAAAGGGGCTTCCGATGAGGGATGTGCCACGGCTGTCAAATCGGCTTTTATACCTCTACTCCTTCCCCCTCCACGTCGAACCCTAATCGAATTGCGAGCCTGAGACAATCGGGTTTTCACGCCACCGAATCAAGAATGGGCTTGTGAGTCAGTGTTCGAGTGTAGTGTCGACTCTAGGGGGGCCTGAAGATTTCGGCGCTCTTCTGTGGCGACTCTTGGATTTTTATGACTCCGAAGTGAACGCGGAGTAGGGCAAATTAGAATTACTCGCGTCTCTTCACCAGCCTGCGTCTCTCTATGGACTTCCGCAAAATTCAGGCATGTCCCCAATTGTGGCTCTGCTTTAAGTCGGCTCATCTATCAGAACCGAATATGCGGATTAATTATCCGAACTCTACTAAATGTCTATGTATAACGTTTCTACTTAGGCCCTGACACCTTTTCACGTATATTTCTTGATGGATGCATCCTACACCATGTCTCGCGGGATGGTCCCAAGAGGCGGAACTTAGCTACTAGCTTAATCCTCCGTTACCGGCACCCACAATTCCCGCTCCTGGCCGCCGTCTCGGACCTCATACGACAGCCCCACCGAATTCGGCCACGGACCCGAACCATCCGGGTTCGGGTCCCGGGGCCGCTCCTCTTGCACCGTCTCAAAGGTGCACGGTTAAGGGTCAAACCCACCGCCGCTGCCATCCGCCTCACTACTCAATCGCCCGGACTCGGTGTTCGGGGCAGCGGGCTCAGGCTGTGTAGCCTCCCTCCACAAACGGGACGGAGTACGCCGCGTATTCCTAACCATTCCTTCACCAACCCTAACCTCAACACTAGTCGCACTTCCGTGGGCGGCGGAGACAACCGTCTTAGTAAATATGTACGTAGGGTTAAGATTCGTAGGCATAATCAGACCTAGTGACAGGTTCCGCTACGACAGCGAGACCGTCACATCACCTTACGTCGAACTGCGTCGCATATGATATCCCGTATAATAACCAACGCATACTTGCTACAACACAGTAAGAAGCCAATCCCGCTCCGTCAACTGGGTTACAAGCTAACGTAGCCAAATCTAACCCCATTCATCCGTCCATCCCATCTTCTTACATGCATACACACTCCCTTACGCCTTCTTACTGAGAATCCACCTGGTCCACCTCGGCGGGCCGGACCTCACCCTCAGCCCCGGTTTCAGCCTCGGCCTCGGGCTTGACGTCAACGTACGGGGGGGCCTCCAACTCGCGGGACTCATCAGCGTGGTCGTCGGCGACCCAGACACGGGCGAGCTCTTTTTCTACCTCGTCGCGGCGGGTCTTCCAGGCGCTGACCTGGAGAAGGCGGTCGCGGAGTTCCTGGAGCTCGCGCTCGACGTGCATCTTCTCGCGCTCGGTGCCGATGCGCTCGAACTCCCACTCGTCGCCGCGGTCGCCCGTGCCGAGCGCCAGGTTGTACGTGTGGTACTTCTTGAGCGAGGCGCGGGTCGAAATGGTGATCAGGGCTGTTTCCCTATCGTTAGCAAACCATCGGACGATGTAGTCAGGTGAAGCAAGGAACGAGAAGGGGGGGTAGGAGGACGGAGCAAGGCGGAAGGAAAATGAGATAGAGAGACGGCGAGGATGATGATGGCAATGGGAATGCAAAACGTACTGATGCCCCTCTCCTTGCATGTCTCGTACAGCAGACCCTCAACGTCGCTGGACACGGCGCTGGTGCCCTCGTCGATGACGGCGTACTGCGGCTCGTGGTACAGCAGTCGGGCTATGGCGACGCGCTGCTTCTCGCCGCCGCTGAGGACGTCCTTCCACTCCTTGCGCGTGTCCCAGCCGCCCTCGCGGTCGGGCAGGTACCCGAGCTTGGCAGCGTCGAGCGCGCGCTGGAGGTCGTCCTCGCCCTTGCGCTTCAGCCGCATGTCGACCTCACCGTCGGGGTAGATGACCTGGTCGCGTAGCGTGCCGACAGTGAGGTACGGGCGCTGCGGCAGGAACATGATGCCGTCCTCGCCGATGGATTTAGGGCGGCTGACGAGGCCGCGGTAGACGGGCCACAGGCCGCCTACAACACGCGCGATGGCGCTCTTGCCGATGCCGTTGGGCCCGGAGATAAGAAGGTGCTCGCCCCGGCGGACAATCAAGGATAGGGACTCTATCAACTCATCGCCTCCATGTGGCCAAAGGCCGGGTGCCACAATCGGGACGTGCTCAAGTCGAACGCCATCAAAACCCTTCTGCATGGTGCCTTGGACGTCTGACAGGGAATAGAGCTCGTTTCCGGTCGGCAGTGGGAAGTACGCGTTGGCGTGGACCCGGTGCAACGTCGCAATAAGAGTGTAGACTCGGCTCGTGTAGCCGGCCAACTCGGCCAGGTCCTTGATGGAGTACATCATTCTGCCGCCGGCGTCTGCTAATGATAGCATAAGGCGTTTGTTGGTAATGAACTCCTTCATGCGATTGCGTTCGCGGCCACCCTTCGCCGCGCTGTCGGCCATTTCGCTTGCACCTCCCAACCCGCCCCAGGCTGGCAAGAAGACGGGCAGCGATGATAGCAGGTAACCATAGGCGCTCCAGCTGTACTTTAAGATAAAATCCTCGAGAATGTTGTAGCGGATCTTGAGCATGTATATGCCCTCCATCCAGCTCTTCAGCGACTTGAATTCCTTATTAAGGAACGTCTTCTCCATTTCTGCGCCACCATAGAAGGCCACCTCTTCTGCGTTCGCGATCAAGCGCGCGTGCAAGCTTCTAAAATCACCTTCCTTGCGGCCTTCAACTGCCTTAAGCTTTCCGAAAGGCGGCGACATCCTCCTTAAAATGCTTGCTGTAAAGAAATAGTTGCTAAGGAGTCCGGTTAAGGCCAGCGGCCCTAAGGAACGGTAAAGCTGGTAATTGAAGACGCAGAGGTCGACCAAGGGCTTCCCGAGCGACGAGTATAAGTTCGCAGCGGAGGCGCAGAATAGGGTTAAGTCCTGAGTGATAAACTGATCGGCACCTTGCCCAACCCCACCGTCTAAGTTGGATAATTTGTAGTAATTTAGATTGTCGTTAAGGTATAGATCGTGGATGTATCGCGTCAGACGAGTCCGGAATGCGATGGACACTTTTGATTCTAGGAACTTGATCATGGAGTTCGTGTAAGAAGCGAAACCTCCCAATCCACACCACTAGAGACGAAGGGTAAGCGAGCCGTTCAACATCTTAAGCGCTGCGCATGGGTCACCTACCTTGACTATGCCCCAGAGAAAGAGTCTGCCGTTGCCGGCAACCAGATCACGGACAATCTCACCGTCCAGTCGGGCAACTACTAAGGACAAGTAGGTTCGCAGCATTAGGAACGCGCCATGGCTGACCAACAGACCAGCTTCTTTGCTCGTCCACCGGGGTATCATAATGCTCATGAGGCTCAAGAACTGGTGCAAGAAGGCTAGGTTGAGGCCGGGTTTGGTCTGCGCCGAGGGCACAGTGCCATCGCTAAGGCCAGACACTTTTGGCGGGTTAAGGAAGAGGCGACGATGGGCCTCGAAGGTCAAAGGCTTCGTGGGGCGAATGACGACCTTGGAAGTGCCATCCTTGTAGGGGACGTAGATGGTTCGCGATCCATCTTTATTGAATAGCCAAGAATTGGTGCGCACAAGTTTCCGACCCTGCTCTTTCTCTTGTCTTCTCCGCTTCCACCACCTCCGGCCGCCTTCTGCCCCGAGAATTATAGATGCGGCGAGGACTAGAGTGGCCAGGATCTTGGTGCGCCGGGACGTCCTACGTATACGTTCCCGAAACAGCTTTTTGTACTTGTCGATGAAAGCCACGAGGATGTCTTCGGACGCCGAATGGCGAAGGGTCGATTGCACGGCCATGGCGATGGGATTCCCGGAAGTGTGACACTTGACCTCGACTTCACCTAATGTTGTCGAGCAGTTGAAGGTGTGCCATGGGCAAGGAATTAGGTATGGTCACCAGGGGAAGAACAGGTATAATATTCCATTCATGAAACGCCGAGTTAATGTTTTCCTATCAAAGCGGATAAAGAAACCATTAAAGCAATCCCGAGAGCGCCAGGAATATCGCACATGGACTCCGGAGATGGCGGTTCGGAGACGAAGGCGGCTATGATGTATGATGGGACGGATAATGCTACGGTGGCTTAGGTAACTGCAGTCTGGCATGTGAAATAATGGTCCGAGGTCCAAGCTCCTCCACTCGGAAACAGCGTTCCTGACTGGGATTCCCCGGACGTATTACATATGCCTCTAGCCACCTGCACAGCCACAGCCACACCCATACAGGGGCCGCCACAGTTCAAAGTTGGTTTTCGCTACGCCTGTTTCTTGCTATGTACCTATTCAGAAACTCAAGAGAGTAAGTAGTACGAGGCAGTTAAGGGAGCAGAACCGTGCCTGAGTTCATGGGAAGTCTTGCCGAAGCGTGGAAGAATCCCATGTTTCGCTTCACCACCCGCAGGCCTCATGGCTCTGTCCGGTCTGTGGTAAGGTGATGAGATCTATGTTACACGTGGCCGCCTCCTTGCAGCTTGGTGCTAGGTTACTCTTTTCGCAGATGCCCCCGATCTAGGAGATGAATATGAGATCTGATAAATATTTACAAACAACCGCGCGTACCAATCCGTCGTTCTTAGTTATCATCAAGAAGCCTACGCAAGCAATTGCAGATCCGCAGCCAAGATCACTCTCTTACATAGTACATATGTAGAATACCTACTGTAACTCACTTCACTGCATGCATTGGGGCTACCGTACTGCCCGGATGGCCCGTTCCAAGTTCCCCCTTCCCACCATCATTGTAATGGGCGCGAACATGACCAATCAGTGAGCCGCGACGCTATGGTTGCATTCAACTGGCCGGGTTTCCCCGTCTTGGGTTGTCCACCCCCTTGATTTACGTCCTGTCGACGGCGACCCCAGACGCTCCATTCTATGTAGGAATAGGGACATTTGGATTCACAGTTGCGGCCATGTTACTTACGATGCAGTCAAGCTGTCCGACATACCACCTTATGATGAGAGAGAAGATGTAAAGCTATACGAAGTAAACCGTAATGCAAATACATAGATGGCTATAGTGTTCCCCCCCGACCTTGACTTGCGCTGACGGGGCGAAGGAACCTCAATATTACCTAAGTGCTGAAAGCCTCATATTGGGATAGGCCACCGGCGATCAGGTTCCGGTTGTCTAGACACACCATGACAGATGTACCAGTACATTGTTATAAGTGCGGAGCCTCAAACCACATTCGATCAGGCTTCCAGCATCAAGCTTCCAACAAATACGCTTCTCTGGCGACAGACGACCAACGACGGAATTGCTAGACCATTTCGATATCCATTTATGGTTAGAGGCTCTGTCCACTAAAAAGTGAAGAGAGTAGAAATCACGCTGGAGCGATTTTACATTGGACAAAACCTGCTGATAACTGGACTTGGCTAATCTCACGCAGAGTGCTAGCCACAGATGCAATCTGTTGGCAGAAGAGGCCGACTTGCAAGGCTGGGGCTTAACGTTGTCTATCAGGATCATTTGTCTTCGATCATTCTATGTATATTATTTCACCTGGTTTGCAAGCTTTTCATAGTGTGTCAATTATTATATGAGGGGGTGGGGGACCCATCCCGTGTGCTCTCCGGCAGGTATCGAACGTGTATTAGTCGTCTAAAATAAAATAATAGCAAGCAGCTATCGGCACAGTAATTCAATAACTCCCCTAACTAACTAAATCTCCCAGCACCCCGGCTCAGTGCTCTGTGCCCCATTTCGCTGCTTTTCATATCGGGCAATTTCGCTTGCGATTTTCGGTCGTCAGCCTCCAACTCACTGCAAGGTGTACAAGTAGGTACCTTCGACCCTCCTACGGGAAATTCATTGGGACCCCCCTGGCCCTTGGGAAGCCCCTTCACTTTGCAGTAGCTGTTATTAGCGCTACATGTATTTATACTCAATAGCAGCTAAGACGGTGACTAGCGGCATGTGCTGCATGGGCAACCCACCCATCGATTAATCGATTTCTCCTCTCTAGAGCTCTTCTAGCCTCGAATCTCTACAGTAACGTAGTACCTAAAGTGTACCTCCTCTAGCTGAACTGGCCGTCCTTTTCTCTCATCCTATCCGTCAAGCCTTCCTTCCATCCGAGGTCTCGAACCATAATACCATTTTCTTACCATTTGAAAATTGCGGCGGGCACGTAGAATTATCAGGGAAGAGGAAGCGAAATTGATAAGGAGCTTTCTTATTAGACCTCGTTTTGGTTCACTCCTCTCGTTCATTACACTGGTACATACACACACATACATACACACATACATACATACATACATACATGCATACATACATACTGCCTACAGGGCTCGCTACGTTCAGTTTAGCTCAAACTTTCTCCCAAATCCCAGTTCTCCACCCGTTGAATCTCCCGGGCTCAGGTACAACCTTTTTCTCGACCTGATCCTTATTTCACCTCTCATCATCGACCGCTCTCCTTACTCTTAATTGTTGGCGCGCATCATAGTCCGGAATAGCATCGCTCTGCATCCCATTGCCCCGTCGCGGCATTGGACTCAATCGATCCCATCAAGTCCGCTCCTCCTTTCCATCCAACTTTGCAAACGACAGCGATACCCGGGACATCAATCCTTGGATTAAGGGGGTCCGGCAGCCATTCGGGGCTGACTGGGAGATCACCGAGGTGAGCGACAATCCATCCCAGTCTTTAGAGCAAATGCGTTAGACGAACATCACTACATGCGGTCGTGGAGCGCCTTTTGTCCAGCCACATGCTCCATTACCTATGGGTAGTTTGGGGGCTGCATGTCGGCCCAAAATGTGAAGACGCTGGGTGTTTGGTATCACCAAGGTCGCCCATGCATTCTCCGACACTTCCCTTGGGCCTGTATTAACCCACCTCGATGCAATGAGCATTTCCCTACATCTTTGACACCGTCGCTAACCCCGAGTCGTAGTGCGACAAGGTAACAAGCTCATGCGGCTGATCGCATCTCGACTACCAGACATGTCTAAAGGTCCCGACGAGAAGGCTCAGCTGGAGCATGAGGCCTCTAAGGAGAGAGACAATGGTGGAGGTTCGAAAAGAGGGCGCGGCCTATTAAACGTACCATCGAAAGCGTCATCCCAGCAGGTCCAGTCATCATCTGCCACAACGGGATTGAGCGGAGCTACCGCCAACGAACATCGCGACAGCATTGGCGGACACTCTAAAGAATCCAAGAGTAGCAGGCTCGGGCGGCGACGAAATGGCAGTGTTTCGAGTAATCGATCCGGTGCGGGTACAGTCCCTAAGTCCAGCAACTCCCAACCTAACTCTTCTGCCGGTGCCCCCCAGAGGCGGAAAAAGGGCGGCCTGCTTGCGCTGCTGGGATGCTGTGGAGTCCCTGATAACGCGAACGCCCTGGAAGGAGGCGAAGACCCGTTGCCCTCGCACAAACTGGACAGGATTCCCCAAAGGCCGTTGACCTCGAGCCGGAGGACTATAACGCCATCGGAACAAACCACCGCCAGCAAGACTCAACTCCAAGAGAAGGAAAAAGAGACGCAACCTGAGGTCCAGCCTCTCTCTGGCCCTGCCCACGACGCACCCAAACCCGCTCAGCCTGCTCCGGCGTCCACCCCGTACGAGCAAGATCGGGTCGCGGAGACCGAGCAGGCCACTATTACCGCCAGTGCCCCGGGCCCAAGCATCACCGTCAATCCTCCGGTGGCGGAACAACGAGAGAAGGAACAGGGCGCCGAAGCTGCCACAAAAGACGAAGAAAGCGATGTGGACATGCCAGATGCGGATGCCGCCGCCGCCACCAGTCAGCCCGCTGAGGAACTCGTCAATACTGCCGACGAGCAATTGTCGAAGCCGATGTCTCCGCCCCCGCCTGGGCCGATACCCATTGCCCCCGCCCCGCCGACTACTCAGGGCGAAACGTCGACAGCTTCCGAAGAAGGCGAGCCGCAGAAGTTCCTGTTACCTCCGGTCGAACCTCACCTCAAGGGTAGAAAGTGTCTTGTTTTAGATCTAGATGAGACTTTAGTGCACAGTTCTTTCAAGGTAAGTTGTCGGAATCTCGCTAGGTGGAGATGGTGTGCTAATTCTCCCAGATCCTTCATCAGGCTGATTTCACGATACCCGTCGAAATCGAGGGTAACTACCACAACGTATACGTAATAAAGCGACCTGGCGTGGATCAGTTCATGAAGCGGATAGGCGAGCTTTATGAGGTGGTCATTTTCACGGCGTCGGTGTCCAAGGTAGGTTGGATTGCTTTTCAGCGTTGGGTCTGCGTGAGGCTGACTTGAGCTACAGTACGGCGACCCGTTATTGGATCAACTCGACATCCACAAAGTCGTTCACCATCGACTCTTCCGCGAAAGTTGCTACAACCACCAGGGCAACTATGTCAAGGATCTGTCCCAGGTTGGGCGTGATCTGAAAGACACCATCATCATCGACAACTCCCCGACATCATACATATTCCATCCCCAGCACGCCGTTCCGATCAGCAGTTGGTTTTCCGATGCGCACGACAACGAACTCCTAGACTTGATACCCGTTCTCGAGGACTTGGCCGGACCTAATGTTCAAGACGTTAGCCTAGTCCTCGATGTCACTCTCTGATTTTCATATATCCTTATTTCTTCCCACACAAACCCACGCATCCACAGAGCAGCTACATGTTGTCATAGCGGGAGGCGTTTGGTGATGATGACTTGTTCGAAGCCTTGTGCCGATATGCCCTTTTAATACCATATCTAACGTTTAAAGCTGCCAGCCTTCTCTTGCCCCAAGGCCGACTCTGCTCCCCGCAGAAGTGCCCTGTGTACGCTTGACCAAAGGGAATATGCACCCCGCTCATCTCATCTGAAAAGGCCAATCAATTTTCGGACACAATTTTGGAACATTTCGATATCAGGTGCTTTAGGCATGATACAGTTTGGCACAAGGAGGGTAATCTTCGTTCGACACATCCAGACAAGCCTAACTAGAGGACACATTCACGAGCCTTTCAGGGCGGAGGGTAAAAGAGCACACCGGGCAGCGCCCGGACAATTCAAAATTCTTCTTCCCGATCTCTTTTGTTAAATGTTCTATATCTTGTCACCACCTTTTTCTTTCTTCAATCCTTTTTTTTCCTTTTTTTTTGCCCCAGTACACATGGACGAAGAGAGCTGGGCGGGCCGAGGTCTTGTGTCTGCGAGCCAGACTGGATAAGGAGGGCGACAGGGAAGGAGGGAGGTTCGAAGAATAAAGATGAGATGAGGCGGGGGAAGAAAAGGGAGGGGAGAAGGGAAGGATGTATGGCACACGAAAGCTCAGCGCGGTGGCTGCCCAGCCACTGACGGCGGGAATCGAAAACTTGTCACCGCCCCCTGCCTACCTACTTATTGAGCAGATACCATAACATATACCACACCGTACCATACCATAGCCACCAGAGAGCAGCTAATTCAAGCACGCCGGCCTAGCTCAGTCAGACCCTGTCTAACCGCGGGTGTTTGCGTCGTGGGCTTGGAGCTGGTCGCCGGTGCTGCGGAAATCCAAATACAGATCATCCACCCCATCCCCCGTCGCAAAGTGTCTCCCGTTTCTGTTTGGTATTTTGAAGTCGCCCGTGAATGCCCGGGGGAGGGACGGGTGAATAGGGCTCGTGGACCTGGGAAGGGTGAGCTAATCCTGCAGGCAAGCGGCAGACGTGGAAGTGCGTCTGTTGGTCAGTAGGCCGAGCTGCCTTAAGTGATGTGCGTCAGTGGTGAGTGGAACAGGAGCCTCGATCGGTCCAGTTGCTTCGATCCGCGTCTTCCGCCTTTTGGGTCGTTAGCTTAGGTATGCGGCTCAGCGATGTTGGAAATGCAGGTGCGGCGTTTTGGGGACCAGGTACAATGTAGGTAGTAGGCAAACGCCGCCACAACGGCAGGCGCGGTCCGAGGATCGAGAGGTCTTCGTTACGGCTCGAGGCCGCCGCCCCTTGGTCTTGTCTCTACGTTCAATCGTTACATCATCCGTGCCCACCTTTGCCCGCGACAAATGACCATTCCCCTCGGGGGCGGGCAAATCGGGAACACGCACAGGGATCCTATTGTTGAATGTGTAACGCGATATTCCGAAGCTGGTGATGGATGCCGTTAACAAAGGGCTCCTTCCACGTCTCCCAAGCTTTAGATAAGAGGTGTTGGACTAAGGGGCAGCTATATGTTTACTCAGCCATCAAGGCACCAGTAACGTAGCCCCTTACTGAGCATCCGTTTTGAGCGGGCGAGCCAGTAAAGTTCACGTCTGTGGAATTTTCAAGGCTGCGCAGTTCGATATGCGCTCGCTTTCTATCTCCTGTCGAACTGTGACCGTCGAGGTTTCTTCCTCCCCTTGCTTAAGAGTGCATCTGATGTACTCGGTGAGCTTTGAACCGGGCATGCTGGAGTGGCAGGGGTGTATGAGCAGAGGTCGAGCAATTTCTATGTGATTCCTGGTTCCGCAAGGGGTCAATAGTGGGCGCTCTCCGTTCGACCTACTGTTAAAATGCTGGCTTATCCTATAGGCGCCTGCTCGAGTACAAAATGATGGATAAAACACGAAGGGCTATCCTCCTCCTACATGCCGTTTGTTCTGATGAAATTAAGACCCCTTTTGTGACAACAGAGGGGATTGTTTCATTGCCTGACAGCCTTTCTGAGCCCCCCTGAACTTAATGGGGTGGCTTCCCTACAGCGTACATGGATCAGCCCATGAGAAGTGGCCGGCCCTCAGCCCTTTAGAAACGGATAATATTCCTTCTAAGGAGCCGCCGTCCACCCATCAACTGGACATGAAACGTACTTCTGTCGAACTCAAACCTTTTGACGACGTCTTCTGTGTCGAGACAATAGAGTCATTAAAGCTCAGGCGATCGTCCTATTCGTCTTCCATCTGAATCAAGCGGAGTTGAGGATAGCGGCGTGTATAAAAGGTGGGGGTTATCATCCAGTCGAGATAGGAGATTACTTCGACGACTGCCACTTGGTTATGCACAAGCTCGGCCACGGCCATCCTCCACCGTCTCGTTATGCTGGGACGACGACGATCGTACGCTCGTGGCAGTGGGGATCTTGACAGTCGGGAAGCCATCAGACTCCTGTCCGGCACTAGTAGTCGCACGTCATCTAGCAAAGAGATGCCGGGCTGAGATGAAGTTCAACCAGGTTTCCATACCCTAGGGCACTTATGGATTAGTAGACCAAATGCCCGTCACCTATGCCTCGTCTCGCACCTGCTTGGATCCTTATTCAACCAGAGCACACCAGGCATCGGCATGGATATCCTGGAAATTTTGAAAGACCTCTTTTATCAGGCATGCATGGCGCTCTGCTACGTCATAGAAGAGGCATGTGCCATGGTGGTAAGCATATCCATGGCTGTTATCTTGTTCTGAAATAGTGAGCCAGACGCAGAGTTAGACTTTAGACCGGAAAGATATTGATGCAATTTGATCATGACTCTATGTCTGGGCGGGACATCAAGCAATGGTTCGGTCGCGTGGTCAAGCATTCTACTGGCGAACGGACTAGTGGGCCTGGGGAGCCCCGAAGGCCAAAGTATCTTGTGGAGCCGGCAGACTTATCCTTACTTGAAAGAATGTCCCGAACTGGAATTATCTCGATCACCGGATTTGGGCAGGCATCCTTAGCCCGAGAAGACCCAGCACCTAAACGTCTAGACTTAAGATACGCTGCCTCTGACCTGCGCATGAGACGGGAGCCAGACGGCTATGCAAGGGATATATGGTCACTTGTGTTGTGTACGATCTATAACATCGGGACAAGGGGTTAACTTTTTTAGCTGGGTAGACTCTATGCCTAATCTCCTTTCCTTTCTGGGCTGGGCATTCGGCCTCTTCCCACTGAGTCTCAAAGAATGTTTAGGGGCTCTCGTACCCCGATATTCTGAGGTCAAAGAAATAGACTGGGCAGGCCCAATTGAACTTCGGAGACGGTCGGACAACGTAATTCATTCGAAACAATCCGACGGCCACTGCTTGTTTAGAAACTGGGAGAAATATCGACGCTAGCTGGATCTCAATATCTCGCCGGATATACGAGCGACCCTCCTGACTAGAACTGACGCTGATTATTCTGCCAGAAGACTGGGGTGGCAGGACGCCGCCAGCCGAGGCAAACTAGAAATCATGGTCACCTGCCCCGAAGGGCCAACACACCAAGCTCTTGATCAAACTCACGTCGCGCGATCAGGTGGAGAGCGTCAAAGAAGCGGATGGCCGCACGGTGAAGGCCTATCAATTGCAGAAGGAAGAGGTGGATTTGCTGGCGGATCTGCTGAAAAAAAAAATCCTTAAGAACGATCCCAAGAAATGGATCGGACCCGAGAATACCGAAGCAAAAGTGGTTTGGGGACCGGTGGAAGTGCATTATTGGGAGCATCTATGCGTTGCATGCCACTAGAAATTGGCAAGGTGACGCCTGAAGTTCGGTTTCTTGACAACTTGGAGCATATATCTCATATTCGAAAGCGAACGCCGTGTTCAATATTACGAGGCGTTTATCTCCGCAAGTGATTTAGGGCAGCCCTCAAGCCTTGAGAAGCCGTCATCAGAGTTAGACAAGCTGCAGCTTCTAGCGGCGAGGCAACTGGAGCTCGCCTCCCGAATGGACGTGAGGATAACTTGCCGTGCTGCCAGTGTTGAGTAGCTGAAGGCTAACACATAGTCATCATACACTTAGCGGATACCACTAGTCAAAGGTACGAGTTGGGAAACAGCAAGAACTTCCTTTGTAGTCGTATCCGGGGTACTATGCGCGCATACCAGTGCGTTTTTATGGAGGGATGAAAGGTTCTCTAGGATATGCACCCTTGCCTGGCAACCAGCTAATATGAGTTGGCCGCCATGAAAACCGAAGCATGAGCCTTTCTTCCCCCCTTCCACATGACGACGGTATCCCTCCTTACCACAATACTACCGCGAAATGGAGGAGAATGCACTAGGAAAGGTGCGCACTTTGTTACCAAATCTTAGGAGGGTTGAGGATTTCCTGACACTCTTCATCGGTGAGAGGCTGACAAGCGCCGCACCTACAGCGGAATCCCCATTTCGACAACAAAGTCCGGGGCTGTGCGCCGTAAAAGATGGTTAGTTCTGTTCCAGCGGGAACGTTAGTGCGCGTCTTGAAGGTTATGCTGTGTCGTGCCTTGTCGATGTGATAATCGACATTGTTTCGGGGTCGGCATGCGTTGTTGAACCTAGAGGCGACTAGGAAGATACTGAGGCCTCCGCGGGCCGTACGGTTGGCGAAACTGCTCGCCCGGATTATTGGTCAGCATGGCGAAAGCTATCTTTGAGACGGGATGGTCATGGGGGATGTGTTAAGAGCTTACCCGTTTGTGCGCAGGATCGCCATGTTCGGATCAAGGTTTGGCGTTTCGAAATACGCGTGCAAGCGTGAGAATGCCTGTTTAAGGTCGGGGGTCAACTTATGGAGCTCGTCGTAGAACGTCTGCTCCGTCGCCTCGATCACCGCCCGCTCCACGTGAATCGTGCAACCCCGCTTCAGATCTGTCTGGGCAAACGCACCGAGTCCTGAGATATCGGATCGCTTGATCGCGAAGTATCGGTTGCTGAATTCCTCCGGGTTGCTCGAGGGGAGTTGCGGGATGGATACGTTGCTGAGCCCGTCCTCCGAGGCAGGCTGGCTCGTCTTCTCGTCCTCGCCGAATCCCTGTGACTGTGGACCCAGAGTTGCAATGGTCCGATGAGCGTCGTTGCCATCGCTGTCTTCTGTCACGTGGCCATCCCCACCACCATTCTGGATGCCATCCTGGCCAGGCTGCTGCTCCTCGGGGGTGTTGGGTGGGCAGGGCGGATAATCGTGTTGTTCCGGCAGAACTGTTAGGCCGGGGTGGCCTATAGGACGACGACCACCGCCACCAGCGCCTACGCCAAAAGTGCCCAAGAGGTCCCGACGGATCATGTCGCCCGGATCTGAGTTCGCGCCACTGAGCGAGCCTCTACCGCCTCGACCCGTACCACCACTTTCGCCGCTGGCGGGTCCTGTATCGGCGGCAGGCCTGTGTCCGCTTTGGCCAGTGGTTTGATCATTGGGCTGTCCATTTGTGTGCCCGTTTGACAGGCCGTTGGTCTTGCTAGTACTCTGCGGCACGATGATCGGAGGAAGCCCACCTCTGTAGTGTCCTCGATGAGCGTCCGGATCTCTGCAATCACTCAGCTATAGTATCGACTTACTCAATAAGGAAATTATAGTGGAGGAGACGCCAGAGGTTTGCGGTTCTCTGTAGACTTGGGAACTCCATGTCCCCCATATCGGGCACTTGCTTTGTTAGCCATATTATCCATACTGACAAAGTAGTTAATCTAACTCACCCCGGAATAAGGTCAGCATAGAGGCTAGCGTATCACCTGAAAAGACACGGCAGTCGCTGGGGTCCCCTTTCATCTGGATCGTGCCTTGCGGGATATTGACGTCCACGCGTCTAATGCTGGCAACTCCGTAGTCGTCCTCTTCGAAGCCCTCTGGGACCAAGCACGGCTTTGAAGGTCAGTATTCGATAATTCAAAGTATACCCAGAAAAGAATGCGAGCGCTTACTGTGATGGCAACGAGCGGGGCAACCCGGTCGTCATCACCTCCGGGGACCGCGACTGAAGCAGAGACATAGGAGTGAATTCTGCCTTCCGAGTGACCGGCCATGATTATATGGAGGTAGGGAGTCCGTTGCTGCCTTAAGAAAACTGGTTGATAGAACTGGCTGAAGAAGGTTCAGTAAGGATGGTACGGCTAGGCGAAGTCGAACTAGATCCCCTTGAAGATAGAAAGAAGGCAGCTGCAGTTTTTGTCAGAAATGCTGGTCGGGATTTTGTAAGTAGATCGGTCAAGTAACGTATGGGCATCAGCAGCACTTGTGATTAACAGCGTTGTGACCGACGGAAGTACAGAGGCACGATATGGTCAGATACCGTTCAGTATGTGCAGGTCCCGAATAGAAATGACCTGGTCCGGATAGGTGACGTAAGAGAAGCGTGCGTGAAGGAGAGATTCTGTTCAATGGTATCCTCGGTCAGCTGATGAATCTTAGGGAGCTGAGAAAGTCATAGTAGAAGTTATAGAAGGACGAGTGGATAGGAAGGATGAGAGAGGGATATAGTGGAGGTTATAGGAAGTTAGACGGAAAGAGCGGATGAGTAAGGGTATACGGTGTGGGTGAAGAAAGAGATAGATTGCAAGAGGAAAAAGTAACGTAGAGCGTGCAGGACAAACCGTGTATGGTGTTTCCCACGGTCGGCTAATGAATAAGGAACCGAGAGCGCCCTAGTGGATCTAATAGAAAGTTGGATGGATAAAATGTGTAAGTGGTGGTATATGGTATGGGTGAATAAAAGTAAATTGAGTAAGGGAATGTTAGTGGAGTGGCCGAGAAGAGGTAGTTAAAGCACACGAGGGAAGGTACGGAGAATCGAATGGCCTAGGTGGAAATGTATGTAGGGTTAAGAAGAGTAAGAGAGATAGCATAACGACTACGATATCGTCTTGCTGTTGCTGTAACGGCTTTAACCCCAGGGCGTAACGAACACATTAGGCAACGTCAATTCAAAGTAGAAGTCCAGTGCATCGCTTAATTGTAACTAGGGGAGAGAAGAGTGAAAGAGATAGCCCAACGACCACGATATCTATCCTCCTGTTGCTATGATGGTGGAAGTCAGCAGTAGCGAAGCACTAATTAACATTGATTCAAGTTGGGAAGAGAAGAGTGTACGAGATACTACGATGACTGCGGTGTCGGTCCTGCTGTTGCTGTGACAATTATAAGCCCAGGGCAGTAATGAACATACTAAGCACAGCTATCCAAAAGGGAAGTCCGATCAGAATGCACGTTCCCATTTAGTCTACCTGTCTTTATTGCCCGCATGGTATCTACGTGCCTAGGCAGTATAAGAAGGAATCCATTATGCTTAGACTCGTCACTGTTCATGCTGAATGCTATGTAATTGTTGTTACATGCCAGACGCGGACTAAAATAGAGATGCTTTGACAAAGGTGTGTGATCAACCCCTTTAGGCCAGGAACGAATGTGAACAGTTCCTTCTATAGGGAGCTCTAATAATATATTTACCTGAGATCGTCAACACCCTTTGGAACCGGTTATAGATGCTAAAGCCAAGGTACCTAAGACACCACACCAGTTAGGAAAAGAATCAATAAAGCCAGCGGCCTGTAAACCAGATAACTGAGAATTTCTCTCCTCCGAGCCTTAGTGTAGACCGTCTCATTGTCGCCTTATGCAAGGGGCATTGCTTTCTTCTTGCGGTTTCCGGAAAGTGCTTTGCTGACCTTTCATCTATTCTTTACATAAGTCACAAAGCTTTAGTCTTAGACCACGCATCGAAGCGTTCTTATCATTGGATGCTTTTTTATCCTTCGTAAACGACGTCCCAATGTGGGATATAAGGCCGCAAAACTAAATAAACTTCCTTTTCTTTAATTTGCGAATAGAGGTAACTACTATAAGAATACCAACCTCTTATCACGGAATGCGGAAATGATTAAAGGTTTTGATAATTAAAGTAACTCATACCTTCATTTAAACTAAGGTGATTGCGACTTACGTAGCGAAAAACCAATCCAGTTAATTTCTCGGTGCTTTTTTGTTTCTAGGAACGGTCTGTTAGTGGAGGGTGACTTTGAATGTATATCTACAGGTCCAAGTAGATAGCGCCTGCCATAGCATCTCTCCTACGGGATAACAACTTAAGGATTCCCGTCCTACGGTTACATTTTTGCCGCGGACGTTGGAAGCACTCCAGAGAAACGCCTGCCCCTTAATAGCTGTCTGCATAGCTGTCTGCATAGCTGTCAAACAATGCCTCACGGCGCTGGAACAGTAGGGCCTGGGGGAAGAGAACTTTAATGGGTAACGACTGCTGGTGTCCGTTTACGATCGTAGCCGAATTATGTCATTATTAACAACCCTTCAGGAGATACTACTTGGAAAGACCTGCGGTGCCATGCGAAGGGATGCCCAACTAAGAGCCGGGATAAATGATCCGGGCAACGGCTATGCCGGTTACAAGCGGTCTCGATTCGTTGGCCGACTGATAAGTGTATCTTTCATGTCGTCGATGTGTAAGTGTACCTCTCATATTTAACTGGTAAGTGTATCTCTCACATCGCCGACTGGTATATGCATTCTCACATCGTTGACTGGTAAGTGTATCTTTCACACCGTCGATCAAAAAGGGCAATTTTTCACGTCGTAGACTTGAATTTAGCAGGTACACAACCAGACGACGACATGAAAAGAATATAAGGCTTGACTAATACTGGGAACTTAGCAAGGGGATTACAAGTCGTTAGTAACCACCCAATTCTACTTCAATAGTTAAATGATATTTCAAATCTTCATAAACTTCATTTTATGCATACTAACATAAAAAAGTCCAACAGATCATCAGTCACTCGGGATGGGAGAGAGGTAGGAGTAAGGTAGTCTTGTCCTAGTAACGACTCTACTAACGACTCTGACAATGACTCCCCAATGACCTTGGAAACGCTTAAAGCAACGCACCGCCGTCCTCATTGCGGCTAAACGAAACTTGAATAGCATCAAACCACGTCCCTGGCACTTCTCACCGGAGCCATAAAGACCACCGACGATCAACTCCACCTGCCTGATTCCAGTCCACCTTGCGGATTCGACAACTCGACGACTAATTCATACTTGCCCTTCCAGTTTACAGACCTCCTTTCAACTTCTAAAGCTCCTTTCAACTTATTATTATCCTCCTTTCACTATGCAAAGTTTCTAGTGACACTTAAGGACCATCGTCTCTCTTCACCGAAATAAGCGGGATTATGGATTCTTCTTTGCCTACCCTCTTCCCCCAGCAATCAAGATGGACCTGAGTAGTCTCCCATGCAAGAAAATGCGGAGATGCAATTCGGTTGAAGGAGCGTTGTCACAGATCATTCGGGGGTCGGCGAAAGCGCTTGTTCAGGGTCCACCCTCGGTCATCAGCGTGCTCCTTCCATGGACAAAGACTCAGATCTTCAAGCTGGTATTGCAGGTGTCCTAGCTACAGAGGAATAGTCTGAGGACGACTTAGCTAGAAACGCAGCCGGCACTGGAGATACAGGAAGTACTGGTGCAAGCAGAGAGGCTGGAAGCAGTCACCTGGTGGCCACCATGGAAACATGGGTCACGGTGAGGTCGTATGGGCGGTGCGGTTTCTTTCCGAGCTAGAAACTGGAAATGTCGCAATGAGGTCTGCGGCTACCGCAACTTCGCGAAGAACTTCTGCTGTTTTCGTTGCGGGTGCGTGCCGAGCTGGGCTGTTGTTGTTGCCGGCCTTCTCGAAGCGGAGCTACCCAGGACACCAACACGGAGCACCCTGTCAGAAGAGCATTTCAGCCAAATATCCCTGCCAAAGGAGATCTCAACTCTATATGGCAGCATCCCGACCGACTAGAACAGGTCACATAACCTTTCCTATCACCATAAACCCCCTTCCTTTCACCATAAAACTCCCTATCACTTATGAGCCCTCATCAGCTATACGTAGCAGGGTCGTGGAACACGTCCCAAGAGTTCCACTGATAAGATACTAAATGGTTCCGCAATACTGGTGGAACTAGATAGTTTTGAAACATTTTTCTGAAAAATTTTCGACAAAGATTTCAGTTAAGTGTAGCGTGTCGGGACTGCTCCAAGGAATCCACCAGGCGACGAGAAAACCTGCTACGGGTGCCAACTACGCATAACAGTGTCGGGATTGTCCCAAGAATCCACCGGCGGCGAGATGATCTGCTACAAGCGCCAACAAACCTGAGCACGTTCAGGCACGACCGGCTAGAACAGGGTACACAACCCACCCTATAACTATAAAGCCCTTCTAGGCCCAGCTGCCCTCGCTGCAGGTCTTAGATATATCCTTTCGCTCGAACGCCTCTGGCTGTATCCATCAGTCATTGGAGCCTTGGGGTGGTTAAGGCTGTACTCAGGGAATACAGGGCCGATGGTAATGCTTTTCCGAGAACCCCCGGCAGGTATACCTCCCGGACCCCTCCTCTCGTCCTTAAAGATTCGAAGACTGGCCCGATGGTAGTTGTCCACCGCAACCGGAGACGAGAGAGGATCGCTTAAAGCGTGATACTGATGTACCAGCAGGATGGTGCGACATGTATTCCAGTTCGACACAGCAACAAATTCAGGAGTCACAATGCTTGATACAACCCTTTTGTTACACATTCACTACAACATCATCAAGTTCTTCCCATAGCCCTTGTCACGAATTGAGGCCCGGTACAAGAGTCACATGAGCTTTAATAAGGAACTGGGTGTGAACGAAGGCTTCTCGGGACGGTTCGTCTGGCGAGGTTTTCTCCCGACATGCGACGGGACTAGAGAAGTTCCGACTGCCCCAAAGTCCAGTACGGCCCGAAGCCAAGCCCCAACTCATCCGCCGCCTTAGACTCAGCCATGATCGTGACGGCTTCTCGTGCGCAGGCAAATCTTCGCAGAAGCCACCGCCGAGGACAACCACGCATGGAGGGCTTCATACGGTCCGTTTACGAGGATGAGGACGAAGATTCCGCTTCTGGCTGGTTGCAGCGCTGGAACCTCCGCAGAGGACGGGATGTTCAGCCATCTGAATGAGCGTAATGCTCAACCTTCTCTCACCCTTAGACCCTCCTCAGCAACATGAAGCAGCGTCTTAGAACTCGCGGTAATGAGTTCCGGGACTCGACTCCACCTATTCAGCTTCCTATCACCATCGCCAAAAAACGATCCCGCACGGTTACAAGGAAGACAAGCTAGCATATGGGGGATGACACAGGACATTGGGGCAGCAAAGATGAACATGGAACGTACAACGCTCATATGAGCTTCGCGACGGACTGACAGGCGCCTCTAGCTAATTCAAGCTGCCCTCAGTCTCTTGGGCGTCGGCGGGACAGAGCCAGGTGCAGCAATTTGAAGGACGAGAATGGCACGAGCTAAAAGGCTCGTCGTAATCGCATACTGGCGTTAAGGGGGTACTACAAGGGTTGCAAGTCCATACCAGTATCTGTCTCCTGATCATGCAGAACGGTCACCCGAAATAGTGCAACATCATCTCATCACATCGCTTGACCTGCTTGAGAAGGAGATAACCAAAGAAAACATAGATGTTGTCATACCGGTCGATCGTCCCATGTTGCACGTCCGACCAACTCGGGGCTCACCTATGGCCTTGATGCCTTGCCTTGCGTGGTCTCTCGATCCAGTACTCAAAATCCTCCCTTAGGATGGCTCAAGTAGCCCGCGGCATCCATGACACCACCTGTCTGAATGGTTTTCATTCGTAGGCTCTTTTAATCTCCTCGGCAAGCCCGAGTTGACGTTTATCAAGACCCATGCCGGCCTTTCGGAAGCTTGCAGCTTCCGGGATCACATAGACAGACAAAATTCACTTGGTTTGACCTAAGGAAGCCAATAGCCCGCGAGTATCAGGGGTCTCCTGAAGTATCCATTGTTGTATGTTGTCGCCACGGCTGAACCGGGTCGCCCGCGCTTCGCTCATCCGACCAAAACTTTAGACACCTCTCCTTGGGGTTGCTAGATTTTGTTGACAGTAGGACTTCGGTTATGATTCTTCCCATAAGTTCAGGAAGGCATATAGTCTCCACTGGTATTGGTAATACCGCTCGTTTCACTTCTCTTGGGCGGGGATGCTGCCCCTGCTTCAGGACATACTGTCAAGTCGGGTTGCCCAGCCCAGTTCTTGGCTTGGGTACGATCAACCTTTTACGATACACATGAATCTGAGGATGTAGTCCGTGGATTCGATACTTAGTTATACCGTTAACCCAGTGCAGGATAAGATCCAGTGTGGGCTCGAAGTTTTCTTGGGCCGAGGCAATCTTAACTATGCGATCTTGTCAGACCTGTTTGCCCTGATGTACAAGCTTCCACTACGCCAAACAGAGATATTGGAATCGACCATTTGCCTCGAGGCGGGGATTCCCGTCGTGTCACTCCACCGAGCCAATTGCTGGTATATATAAAGAGCATTAGACACTCCCAGCGGCGTCTTCAAGCTTGGGAGTTGGGTGCGGTACCACTTCGGCGGAAGGTAGCGTCGCAAGTCCTCATCGAGAACAGATATTCTTCGAAGATGATACCGAACATAGCCAGCACGAAGCACCTATTGGCCGTTACCATTGTGGCTTTCGTCTTCGCAATTCCATTACAAAAATGGGGGGATAATTCCAATAAAAGAGCGCCTCCGCCGGGTGTTACCTATATTACTCGCTCCTACTACCCAATACGTAGCACGGTCGCTTCTGAGCCATTGCCCAGTCGTGCCAATGGACTCACCTCCCTCGATAATGCGGAGGATGCTACGGACGGGGTCCTTCTGAGTGACCAGTCACTTAATGGACCACCTCCTGACGGAGGATTCGTGGTCTTTGAAGAGAACGAGAGTCCCTTGCTTGCAAGGCGCGAAGAGGCCGAGCCTGCTAAGTTTTGACGAGAAGACCCCATTAGCCAAGGGGCGGCGGAGCAATTGACCGTGGCAGAGAAGCATGCAGAAGAAACCGCTGAACCTGTCCCGCCTAGTTATGTCTCTGTTGCTGTGACCAAGGCCCAGAGGATGGTACTTGTAACAACCGTTACCGTATGGGTAGAACCATCGTTAGAGACGACAATAGCATTCTCGCCAGAAGCCACAACACTACTGCCGCTGCCACCCCCTCCACCATCGTCACGTTCCTCGCGTAGGGCAGGAACAACAGTAACAGTAACAACTAAGACGGATACAACAATTACAACTATAATAATACATACAGTGACAATACCGCCAGGCGGGACAGCCGCCACCGAAACGTCGGCACCACCACCGCAATCATCGGCTCCCCCTTCCCCACCACCACACCCATCATCTTCGGCCCCTCTACCCCCCCCCCCCGCCGCCGCCACCACCACCATCGACTACCCAGTGGACGGCGCGCTCGACCCGGACCTTCGGGCACATATCAATCACCGCCGTGCGAACAGTCACGATTGGCAGCAATAGGACGAGGCGGCGCACCACGACGACTCCGATGAACGCCGCCCGCACGGAGCTCGCTGGTGTTCCCTGTGACGCTTTCGATTATTGTCTGGCTTTCCGATGCTGCTGCTCTCTCCTTTCACGTCCCTGTCTCTATACGCAGCGAATGGCCCACTCGCAGGCTCCTAGAGCGGTAGTGACGCTCTCGGTGTTAGCCAGCAACAAGGCAGAGTTCTGCCCTTCCCATGGTTTCTCGTGGCGAGCCAGAGAGCAGCGCATATAATTTGAGGCGAGGACGCTTCTAGTCTCAGATAAAAACCAAAATCGTGCATCATTAGATCCTATATTCTTAAGATTAATTAGTCTCTTCATTTAAAGAATGCTCAAGCGGTGGCTGCTTATATGCGTCTATTTGTCTTGAATTAGAGTTTTCCTCTAGCGAACAGAGATGTCCCCTTTAATCTCCCATAACGGTCTGCTTACAGCTGGCGAAGTCGCTGGCAGCTGTGGCTTCAATTTTTAGCTCTGGAGCAACTGGACCCCACGGCTGACCCCCCCTTTTCCCCATCCCATATCTGGATTGCTTATAATAGATTTTTGACAAAGGGATAAGGAATGGAGAAAAGGGGGCTATTCAATGTGTAAGTTTTGGTTATCAACACGAAAAGTCCAGGCTGACTTTCTGCTAGCTCCATAATTAAGTCATCAGCTTACTTCGGCGCAGTCTCCTTGTTTCACTATTATGCTCGGTACTACAGGAGCTCAGTAGGGCAGAGCGGAGGTCGGAAATAGTCTGCCATTATAGCGGAGAGATATTCTTAGCTGATGCTGTGTACCTAGTTAGGCATTGCCAACCTAAGGGTAACCTCCATAGGGCCTTCCAGGACCCGACCCGCGTCCAACGGCCACCTGACACATTTGGCCCCAACCTGATGCCCACGAACATCGACGCTGACTCATTCTCTGTGGATTGGATAGGCATAGCATCTCAAAAATTTCAAGTGTCTGGTGTAATAACTGACTTCGTTGACAAGAAGCGGGCAGAATACCCGCTTGACAACTTGGTTCCGTGGGGCGTAAGTCACTTCCAATGGATCCGAAGCCCAGGAGTTAGGGCGGTGGGGATAGTACACGATTGGGCTAGACGGGATTGAACCGCACCACGACTGTCCTCTTACCGATACCGCGTGGACAGATAAACCGTACGGATAGAAAATTTCTCGTATCTCGTCGTGGGGGGCGGATTAAGCCTAGTTGAGGTTGCTCTCTTCATCATGCCCGCCGAAGACGGATTAGGCACTGCACTTCGAAGCATGATAGCGAGGTGGTCGACGAGCGGTCGAACAGCTCGACCAATCTTCGTCTCTATCAGCAGATCCTTTATCTAGGTGCACAATCCTAGTTAGACGGAGCTAGCCCATTCAAGAGGAGAGCCTACGCAGTTAGACTGACGAGACAAGTAACAGCGTTATATCTGGTTGAAGGATTGAGGATTACCTTGGCCTTCTCCGGTATTGAAGGCCTCTAGTTGCTGTTTGTAACAAAGGTCACCCGGGAGACACTTACACCGGCATTTCCAATTGGTCTGAAGCGCTTATGAGCAAGTCGTATTGGTTGTGGGGAAGGTCGGCGCGGGGGAATATCCCTCTTGGCTATGAAACTCATAACTCAGTTTGCACTTGGACTCCCTTGATGAATACAGGCATCGTTTGAACCTCATAGGGATCTCGATTTGACGGAGCATGTGATTTTCCGACGCCTACCCTCAGGAAACCCCTCGTGCCGAGTGATCCTGGCGTGAATAACCTATGTCGATTGGATATTAGTCTTTGATGTCGTCTGGGACTAAGTGATAAGGATGGTTATCCCTCATCGTACAATACTCTCTGCCTTCGATTGTCCCAGAGCACCTTCCGCGCGGCTGGGGTGCAATAGTTGCCCAGGGTAAACATTGGTATGCAGGCTATCACGGAAAGATAACCCGCCATAGCAGTTAGGAAATCCCGTCGCAAGGCACCAGTGTTGGGACCTTCCTCACATAGCCCGCATAATACGAGCCTCTTACTCTACAGAGGCAGGGCTGCCTGAACAGACAGGCGGCGTGTGGTCTCCAGTCGGGCCGCTCGCCACTTGAGGCTTTGCTTGTCTAGACGACCGAGTTGGCAAACTTAGCCATGTCCGTCTTTGGGTGGGGGCGTCCTCATCAGTATGTCGAGCTTCAAGCTGATCGAGGTGAACGGTTACCTACGCGTTTGATTTACTGACATCTATTTTCTCTGAGCTTCACGAGAGGCAGACCTTCACAAAGTAACCGGCTCGGTAACTGCGCCTGGATCGGGCTGCTCTCACCAAGAAACCTGAGGTATGTCGTTAATGATCAGCGGCTACAGAGGGTCGCAGGCGGCCTCCATCGCAAAGGGCGGCATATCTAGTTGTATCCTATCCGAAAATGGCGGCCGTGGTCAGGAAAAGAGAATGCGATGCCGTCTATCCCCTGATGTAATTTAAGGGGGCAGTTGATCCAACAAGGACCACACAACTTAACGTAAACCCCCGTTATGAGAGTCCCGCAAAGTGGCCAACAGGAGGGGCATCAATATAGCAAAAATCGGTTCCCAATTGGACGTGCAGCCGACTGATGCAAACCCTGGAGCTTGGCGCAGCGGCAGTCGCACTTATGCGGGAGCAGAACAGGTGGGTCATTGGAGAGCCGAATACACTACACTCGTGACAACTGGTATTCTATGACCATATGGATTAAGAAGGATTCACGTCTAGTAAGTCATGACCGTCGGATGCTGCACGCGATGCGGAATACAGCCCTATTCGGACAGCCGCCTTGCCCTAACTCGTGCAAGGGAGAAAGGTGACATCTGGAGCCCGTAGCGTTGCAGGTAGAAAGTCCCAACCGTTCGTATAAGGTCTTTCTTTGTACGCCATCCATACCAACCGCAATAGGGGGCATTCCACGATCGCCGAGAATCTGGCGAATCAAAAAACGTCGCTTCAGTCGGATTGTGATGTGGGGGATTCTCATGCAGAAGAGAAGGAAACAAAAAAAATAGATTGAGCGTCGCTACATGGGAGGCATTGCAAGCCTTCCTCCGTCTTGCGCGTCGTGTGTCAAACCATCAGGACCAACGCGGAATTCTTATGCAATACGTGTTTCGTCTATGAATAAAACCTGTGAGTAGATCTTTATTTTGCACCTGAGATTTCTGTCCGGAGACGGCATGGCACGGAGAAACGCCCCTTGCAGCCCTGGATCGTTGGTTGGACAGGATCGGTGTTGACAGATTTCGTACATATAAGTCTCTCTATTTTGGTGATTCTGTTGGCCATTGACGAGCTTAGAGTAAGCAGATTGGCAGTCAGCAGGTAGCGTGTTCAGCTGGTCTGGGCGGAACATCAGTGTGCATGCCGTCTTTGACCCTGTAATTACCTTACCCGGCCTCAGCTGTTCATTGGCAGGATCAGTCAGTTAATTGAAAAGGGTCGATGTGATTGATTATAAGGCAGTGAACATGTTACACATATTATTTTAAGCGAGGCTCAATCGGCAATTGCCAAATGATGGATTCCCGTGTGATTCCTTCGAGACGCGGATCTCGGTCTCATTGGTCGCTGTAAGCGCCCCCGGCCGTCCCCTGTAAACTGTCACTAACGGACCCGTAGGCTGTGGCTTACGCAGGAATCGGCCCCCAACTTGTAGCGCAACAAGCACAGTATTCAGAGCTCTTGACGGCATATTATACGTCATCTTCGTACTTTGTAACTGGATCCAAGCCATTTATCAGCCACACCCAAGCCTAAAAACCTGTGGATGCTTAGGGTAACCCCCTTCATGCGAGGTACTTCTCCAAACTCCCCACTTCTACCCATCCGCCAACCGACATGCGCCTGCATATGGCATCGCCAAACATCTTTTTTGGAATCGCATCTCAACATTGAATGTTTCATCTTACTACATCCTCCAGTGGCATACAGCCGTAAGCACCTTACTGTAGAAAATTTTATTTCTCCGCCATCGGTCCCGCCCCATCGGTCCCGCCCCATCGGTCCCGACCAGCCGGTAGAGCTCAGTAGGTATAGCCCCTTTCTCATGTCTACCACATGGCCTCTACGATCTTCC
>QJOB01000353.1:0-41703 GCA_004155035.1 Monosporascus sp. 5C6A
GATTGATTGGGCTTGATTTGATGGGTTGTGGTTGAGTTATTTGGGTTGATTGTTGGAAGGTGCCAAAAAGTGTCCGGTGAGCTTGTGTGTCCGGTGAGCTTATGTGGGACGTTATAAAAAATTACAAAAATTATATAATTTTTAAAAAACCGTCACTTGGTTTATTATTAAGAAAACCAGGTTTTAAAATATATATAAATATACGTTTACAAGTTTAATAAATATAACTGGTTATAAAAATATAAGGTTCGTTTTATTATACGAAGCGATTAATAGCTTAAAAACGCTTATAGCAATATATACGCATTTATCTTAGCCGAAAAGTGTTTTAAAGCCTTAATAATTATTATAGCGAAGTTCGGCTTAAAGCTTCAGTAATATAATGTTATAAAACCCTTGGTTAATGCAAATCTGCCTTATGAAATATATATAAAAAACGCATTTAAAATACCTTTAACGTAACAAAATACTTCTAATTAAAAAGGCCTTATACGGCTTAAAAAATCGCTGTTACTTTAGCAAAAAACTTTATTAATACGTTTAAAAACTTAGACTTTAATACCGTTTTTTATAAATCTTACTATTTTCTTTATTAAAAGGTGTAATTTTTTCTTCTACGTCGACGATATTATTACCGCGTATAGCAAAAAAAACCAAGCCTTCATCGATCGGTTAATTTAATAAATACCGAAACGGTATACTTTTACATAAAGTTAAAACTTATAATAATTCCTTAAAATCGAAATAATTAAAAATAAAACCTAATAAAAAAATCTAGCTATTTTAATCTAACTTTATAAATAAGCTAACTAACTTAATATTTTTTAAAAAGTATAAATAATTTCTTAAAATTGTTAATAACAAATGCCGAACAACTATTAAATTTTAATTTAACCTTTATAGGCTTTGTTAACAAATACTGAGAGAAAATCGGTTTTATTTTATATATTACGGTTCATACGCGGCCCGATATATCCTTTGTAATATCTAGATTTGCCCGATTTAACCTGAATTGTAATAAGATATACTATAAAGCTGCTAATCGCGTTATATAATACCTAATTAGCAATAAAACGCTAACGTTACAATTTAATAACAAGCATTTTAAACATATCTTAAACGACGACTTTTTTGCAAATAATATATTCGATTAAAAAAGTTTTTAAACTTACCTTATAAAGTTATTTAAAAAAGTATTAAAATAACGGGCAAATAAGCAAGATATAATAACTATTTTACAACCGAAATTGAACTACTATCTTTTACATATATTACTAAAAAAACCTTATTGGCTTTTGGATTAATTAAAAGGCTGGAAATCGGCTTAAATATAAAACTGTTAAATTTATTATGTAATAATTAACAAACTATACGGCTTATTAACGTTAACTTTTTTTTTCGAAAAGACGTAATCGTATATATAAATTGGATAAAATAATAGATTGCTACCTTAATTTTTATGCTTTATTAATACCTCTCCGTCTTGCAGGTATTTCATTTTAAAGCAATTTCAAACTGCCTAGTTCTGCTTTTATTTACGTCAATTCCTATCGGAATTTTGGAAGTTTTTTGTCATTTTAAGCAGCCGAACAAATTAACGTTCGTAATTTTTTAACGTATAATGTTCCAGCAGTTAAATTTCGGAATTATTTAACTTATTATTTTTGTTATTTTTATTTCTTTGTATTTTCGTTTGTAATTTTTTTAAATCGAAATTATTTATAATAAGCTCGTAAAAAAATAAATTCTTTTTGTCGAAAATAAGGTGATATCCGAAAATTAAAAAGCGGAGTCGATTCTGCTTGAAACAATTTTCCAAATTGACAGTTGCGTCGACTGTTTTAAATTATGCGGTAATTTTTCTCGAATAAATTACCGTAAACGGAACGGTTTTTATCGAAACTTTTCCGTTCCGGATAATTAATATTTCGTATTTGTATAACATGTTATATTGTTTCGGTTTGGATTTTAATTAATAAAAACTTAAAAAGCCGTAAAAACGATCGAAATTAAACTTTTTAATTCTAAAATTAACAAAGGTTTATAAAACTATTTATGCGTTTTTAAGATTTATCCTTAAAGTTTACCATATAAAGTTATTTTCTACTTTTAAAACTTTGCTAAACCGTAATTAACGGGCATAAGGTTTACCAAGGCCGAAGTTTGTCGGCAACTATTCGGAATTCGAATAAGGATAGAACTGAAATGTGCAATTTATCCAAACTATAAAAAACCATTTAAAAAGTTATCGTATTCGAAAATATTAGGTGTAGTATTTATCGTAGAAATTTTATTATGGAATTATTTTCTATATATTAGCTTAGGCTTATTTTCCAGGCTTGGACCTATATATTTACCTTGCATTAACGCCAACGTTGTTTTTTTAAAAATAAAGTTACGGTACGCAAATATATACAACTATTAATTACGAAAAGCAGTAAAAAAGCGCTCGATTAAAATAAATTATACGTTTATAAGCGATATATTAGCTAATAAACTAATTAAATTAAGCTATACGGTATTTTAAGTTTTTTAAAACGTTGGTAATAACGCAGGTATTATAAGTAGTATTTAGATACAATCTTCGAAAGATTTTATATATTTTAAGATTTTAGAAAGTTTTTAAAACTTTTAAAAAGTTGTTTATAAAATCGGTATTTCTATAAATAAACAATATGTTTTCTACGTTGTTTTTTAAGTTTAAGATTATAGTTATATTAGCAGGTATTAAGATTTTTTTAACTATTTCGAATTTTTCAAACTTTATTTTAATTCGGATTTGTTAATATCGAAATAATTAAACCCCGTTATTATACTATCTTTATTATTACGCTAGTTTGTAATTTGTTATACGATTATATTGTTAACCTGAGATTTTTAAAATATATTATATCCGATTATACCTAGCGCCTATCCCCATTTATTGAATTTACCCATTTGCTGAATTTATTTCTTAGCAAATTACGCGATGTATAAAAGTTTATAAATGAATAAATAAATACAAAAAAGACGCCGAATTTTATAAAGGCATTATTTAACAGGTGTTTTATAGAAGTAAAATATATTTAAATTAAAACCAAATGATTTATAAGTTATATATAAGGTTTAATTGCGCGTTCATATAAGCAAAAAAATATAATATAAAATAATTAAACAAGTAATTGTAATTTAAATTCAAAACCTATTCCAACTTAGCTTGCCGTAAAATATAATATAAGGCCATTTAATTTTATATTATTAAGGAATATAAAAAATTAAAAAAAATATAAAAATCATAAAAGAAATAAAGAAAGTATATTCTATTATAAATAAGTTTAAATCAAAAGCATAAAAAAACTATATATAATATAAATTAAGATTATTTAAGTAACGTATTAATAAGTATTTTTTATTAAAGGTTTTTATATTTTTATAATATAAATATATTTTTGCATAACAATTATTATAAATGATATATATCTTTTATTATATCTTTTATTAGTTGCAAAGGCATATATAATTAAGCTTAAATTTATATTACAACGTTATATAGCTTCATTTATTTTAAAAAGTTATATAAAATATTTATAGATTTAGAAAATTATAAATAATATTAAAATAGAAATATATTATTCTATGTCCATAAAATAAGCAATACAAGCCTTAAAGAAAGCTAAATAATATTATATTTTACATATATTTATACGTAACTTAATATTAATATATTTTATTTAAAATATTCAAAATCTAATTTAACAATTTTTTTACTTCATAATTAAACCAATATCCGATACTTTTCTCCGCAATAACTTTTATAAAAGGTTTTATATATTATTTTATACGTTTTAATAAAAAATGCTTTTAAAACCTTATATATGGTTATATTTTTATAAATATAATTTTTAAATATTAATAGAAAAGCTTTATAATGCTTCTATATCTTTAAATACCATTTAAATATTATACTTTTCTTTTTATATTAAATAGCAACGCTAATAATATATTGGTTAAACCTTTTATTATAAATGTATATATATAATTGAATTTAAAAAAGTCATATTTTACTTTTTAATATACGAAATTTACTAAAGCTTTAAAATTATAACATAAGTATTTCTTAACTTTTTCGTCCCTTTGTACGTTTTAACTTTTTATTAAAACTATTCTTTTAAATTAAACTTATTTTTTCAAATTAAAACTTAATTAACGTACCATATAAACGAGTTGGATATATAAGCAAGTTGGATGCTTTTTGTAATATGCTATTTATTTAACATTAATTACTTATTTGTTAATAACTATAACATAAAACGATTTATAAAGGCCTTTAAGATGAATTTAGTTTTTAAAGTTAAAAAGAATAACCCGAAACTTAGTTATAAAAAATTAAGTTTTATCTATAACGTTTTATCTTTTATTTTAAAGAACCGATTTAACGGTAAAGTTTCCTAATCCGATATTATTTTTAATATGCGAAAATTGATATTGATTAAAAAGAAATCGATTATCGATCGAATTTTTAATTTAAATACGTAAGCGTTTTTAACCCGGCTTTAATATATTGAAGATATAGCGAATTTGTTTTTTGCCCAGTACGTTGCTGATCGCGTTAAGATTAATTAGGCGTCGAACTTTGTTTAATAACCAAAAAAATTTAAAACGTATTTAAGTTAAAAGATTAATTATTAAAAAGTATTATGTGAAAATCCGGAGGTATTTCGTATGTAATTCGAATTGGTTTAGGTTATAATTGCAAAATACGGTATTGTAAAAAAAAGATATTTATAATTTTAACAAAACAAGTTTTTTAATAAAACTTTTAATAGTATACGGTATAATAATTACAAATGCCAGAAAATGTAAAAAACTTAAATAAACGTATTAAAACAATTGAAAATGGGTTATACTTATATAAATTATTAATTCGTAAAGTTGGGTAATATTGCTATTTATTATTATTATAAAGAAAATTTATTTTAAAATTTAATATTACGATAATTTATTATCTGCCAATTGGAAAGTCGGGATTAATTATAATAATTGGACAACGAACGAATTATGTTTAAAATAGATTTAATATTTTAATAAATATATTCGAACACGTATAGAAAAAAAACCCTTTTTAGTTTTTAACGATTACGAAAATTATTATTCGATAAAATTCGAAAAATATTACGCGAATTATGATATTATTACGTTTTGTATGCTTTTTTATTCATTTTATCGATTTTAATTTTTCGACGTATTTTGTTTTCCATTTTAAAACGCGTTTATGTATTTTATATTAACAATTTTATATAACGTTATTATATTTATATCGTTAAAAAAACTTTCTTATCAGTTTTTATAACGCGTTTAAAGCCGTTATGACGTTCGATAATATTAAGTCAGGTTTTGCCAAAGTTGGATTTGTTTTATTTGACTTTAATAACATTTTTTCCAATTTGGAAATTTCTTTAGTTATATTTACGCTGATTGTTTCGTTATTTATTTCTGCTGGTTCTATTTTTCCCTTACCGTCGAAAACTTCCTGAAATATATAAAATATAAAAAAGCGGAAACGATATTTGCAAAACAAGATTAGAAATTATTAAGGAAGCTTGCTAATAAAGATAGTTAAATCGATTAATTTTTTAATAAAAAGTAACTTAGTACTTTTATACGAAAACGATCTTTTTTAAAAAAGAAACCGCCGAATTACGCGAAACTTTTTTTAATAAATGTTAAAAGATTAAAAATAAACGTTTTTAAAAAGAAGGAATATTTATTATATAAAAAAATAAGCTTTTTTGGCTGAAAAAAAGGTAATAAAAAACGTAGCTAATAGCGGTTGAAAGTAATTATTACAAAAAAAATAAAACTAAAAACGGAAATGTAGCGTTTACGGTAAATCCGGATATAATACGCGTATTTGTAAAAAAGCTGTAAATACGTTTAATAATAAAAAATCCGATTAGTTTAAATTAATTTATTATGTTATAGTTGTTTTATTTGGATTTGTTATTACGAAATGCTAAAAAGCATCTAACTTGCTTGTATATCTGGTTCGTTATATAGTATGTTATGCTTAAATTAGAATTTATTTATTTAATTATAATTTTATAATTTTATATAAAACCTTTTATTTTTGTACGCTTTCTATTAGTAATTTTAGTAACTTTCCATTTTTATTAAATTACTTATAAATTACTTTATATAATACCAAAAAAAATTCGTTTTTATATCTTTATATGGTTTTGTTATCGACTTTTTAATATTCGTTGCTTTTAAAAGTTCCAACTTAGAAAGTGGGTCAATTCAGGAAGGGGGTCCACCCCTTTAATCCCTCACCTATTACGATATCGGAAAATTAACCTAATTTTTGGAACCAATGATGTTTGTCTTAATTTCATCGTTAACGTTATTGTTGATTTAATTGCCAGTTGCAAACGCTGCATTTAAGCGAAATGGTGATGGAAATAACAGCTGGCCTGGATGGGTCAATTAAAAGTGTGCATTTTATTTTCGGCACCGGCTGCGCCCCTAAGCAGATAATATTTGGACCCATCGGATCTAGGCGCACCAGCCGCATACCGCCCGTTAAGTCACTTTCCTATTGGGAAGTCATGTCCTTAGGAAGCATAATTTGTGCTGCAGATCGCCGTATTAGTACTAGTGTATCAGATCTCAATATTCCAGTACGGATCAAGCCGGATTCTAGCTCGGAGGGAGTAGAGAAAAGCTCCGGGGGAGCTCAGCCACTGCGTTACTGAAATTAAGTGGCTCAAGCTTCGGAAAAACTACAATATTTAGTTGCATTTGCTAAGCAATTACTATGCATACTTTAAGTTTTAAAAGAAATTCCAAAAATTTATCTAAATGCATTTACAGTGGGACGAAAAAAAAAACGTCCAATCGCGGTTTTTACACTAAAATACACCTTGTTTACAAAGCTATAACTTAATAAATTTATACATAATGTAAAGTATAAAAATACAAAACCGTTTAATAATTACGTAAGCTTTAATTTGCCCTTTTTACATTATCTTTTACATTTTTAAAAAGCGTAACCTTTTAAATTAAAAAGATGTGATAAAATATTTTTGTGAAATTTGTATGTAGAACGTAAAAGTTCTACGAATTTCCAGTTCGTAAATCGTAAAAGCCCCAATTATAACCCCGCATTTAAATAAAAACGCTAGATAGTTTAATATATTACATAAATACTATTAATATTTTAAGTAATAAATTCTGCGAATTTATATATTTATTTTAGTCAACAATATTCGTATATATATATATTAGATTTTACTTTTTTATTAAACCATGTTTTTTTAAATTACGTAATACAATTTAAATAAATAAAATAAATAAAAATAGTGTAATTAATTATAATATTTAAACTATTTTTTAGATATTTTTTAATAATTTTCATTTACCGTCTTTATAGTTTTATTTAAGGATAAAGTTAAGAAAACTTTTAACGAAAACTAGATTGGACGTTTATTTTTTCACTAAACTGTATTTAGCAACTGCTAGGTAATTGCTTCTTATAAATAAATAAAAATGAAAATTCTAAATACATTAATATAGCAATTACTAGGCAATTGCTGGGCAGTTGCTTTGTATATATAAAACGTTTAAAAAAAATACAAATAAAAAAATATAAAATACGTGCATCTACTTAGCAATTGCTAGGCAGTTGCTTCCTATAAATAAATAAAAAGTTCTAAGTACATTTATATAGCAATTGCTGAGCAATTGCTCTGTATTTAATTACTATACATGTCGGATCAATTTTTCAGCAAATGCGCTTGGCGTTTTCTACTCCCCCCGAGCTTTCTGCTGCGCCACGTTCGTTCTACTCCCCCGGAGCTTTTCTCTACTCCCTCCGAGCTAGGTACTCGGATCAAGCGCCTACTCCTTTGGACACATAATCAGCCCAACAAGTCCCGGCTTTCTTCTCATGGCAGGAGAGACAGCTGCGAATATGGATCGGCGAAAGCGTCGACCGGCCCTGGTGAGTCGGCAAAAGCTTCTGGACCCTGTCCCTTCGGCGTGTGGCTCTTGGCGCCGTGATTCCGAACTACGGTCGGATTCACCAGTGAGTGATTGCTAACCTGGCGTCCTATGGAGGCCTGCTTTCCCTGCAGAAGAAGCAAGATAAGATGTGATCGCAACCTACCTTGCAACAACTGTTTACGCTCCAGAGATAAAAAGTGCGTCTATGAGAACCATGGCTGTTCCTCCCGACAGGTGGACTTTGACCCGTCTCAGCCGATCAAGTCTCTTCTCAAATCCAGCGAAAAAGCAAGTTTGTCAGCCTCGGGACTTACACCTGATCAGCCTGCTGCTCCTCTTGGTGGTGAGGGCATGCGTACTAGCGAGTCCATATTATCGTGGAGAAGGCAGAGCACTGAGCGCACCAACTCTTCCGCTGCATCACCCCAGAGTCACAACCCCACATGTGATGCTCACTCGTTGCTAAAACGGATAAGGCATCTGGAGAATCGGCTAGAGGAGTTCGAGAGCGCTCGAACCGCCGGACATGGGACTGTTCAACCGCTCCAGGGGAAACCCGAGAAAGATCAGAGGCATCCCGCGGATGGCACGTACAGTCTTGGTGCCGATGTGCATATAATGTCACAAGCCGTCATGAACAAAACTCGACACTTCGGTCCGAGTCATTGGGCGAATGCAGTCGTGCTTGTAGGTCGCTAATGCCGGGAGTGCGGAACAAGTCCCTTTGCTAACTCCAGCGGCGATAGTGTAGACCGTTCTTCGGAGGACTCGAGCACCTGCTCCACTCAAGAAGCACTGAGATTATGCCACTCCTACAACATATAAAGACATTAGGACGAGCTATAAAGAACCATAGGACACCGGAACTGAACTTTGACTTTGGGGCTGATATCCCTCCTAGAGAGCTGGCTGACAGCATCGTCGCTGCATATCTAGAGTCACTGGAATCTGTTTACCGCATCTTACACGTTCCTTCATTTAGGAACGAGTACGACGGCTACTGGGCTTCCCCGGGTTCAGCAGAGCCGGCATTTGTCATCCAGCTACAGCTGGTGTTGGCTATCGGTAGCGCCCTATACGACGACAATTTCTCCATGCGCAAGTCTGCTGTTCGGTGGGTCCACGAGGCGCAGGCCTGGCTAGTTGCACCTAAGTTCAAGTCGAAGCTTAACCTAGTTTCTTTACAAATCATGGCCTTGCTCTGCTTAGCTCGACAGACAACAGGCCTCGGAGGTGACCTTGTTTGGATACAAATGGGTTCGCTATTACGGACTGCCTTTTATATGGTGGGTATCTCGTGGCATACTCTCCCTTATCAACCCACCACTCGTGAGCAGTACTAGTATGACCATAATTTTCTAGGCACATGCTTATGAAACACATGCTTATGAAACCTTACGTCTAAGCCCCTGCAGCGTGCTTTGCTTCGAGTTGCTAACCCAAATGTTGTTAAGGGTTTACACAGGGATCCTGAGAAGCTGCCTGGAATGACCCAGCTCAAAGCTGAAATGCGAAGGCGACTCTGGAGCACAATTCTTGAGCTTGATTTGCAGTCAAGCATTGATTCCGGTAGCCCTCCCATGATCCCACTGGACGAGTGCGACATCGGTACTGCGGCTAATACTGACGATGAACACCTTGTTGATGCTGAGGGCCGCCTGGTGTCCCAGTCACCCGAGGCGTTCACGGATATGTCTGTTGCGTTGATACTTCGGGAGAGCTTCCTCGTGCGTCTGACCGTCGCGAAGTTCTTGAACAACGTGCAATTTAAAGGAAGTTATGGGGAGACTCTTCGACTTCATGGTGCGTATAAAACAAACTTGTCCTGGAAACGCAGATCTTCTCTCATTAAGTCCCTCGGGTACAACTGACATCTTCACAGTGCGTATCGCCTGGTTTCCATAATTTCTTCGCTTCGCAACCCTCATTACTCACGTCTTCCCCCTCCACATTTCAAGGGCTTCTGATTTCAGAACCGCGGGCGCCAAACCAGAGGCTAACAGGTCGTAGACCCAGCTTGGTGCAGCGTATAAATCTGCGTCACGAAGCCTCCAAGGGTTTGGATTGGCTGATAGGGCACCATCTCTCTTCCAGCGACGCATGGTAGACACAATCTTCAGCCGCTACTTCATAGCCCTCCACGTGCCCTTCTTCGCAGCAGCGCTCATGGAGCCTGCGTACGCCTTCTCAAGGAAGACTGGGGTGGAAATGGCGCTCAAGACATATTACGCCGCACGCCCACGGACTGCTCCGGCGCCGATTCCCCCGGGTCTCCCTATATCGACAAATGAATGCAATTTCTCCGGCGTGGACCATTACGCCCGCCTTTCCATCACCGGTGGCGGGTTTTTCAGGTATGTCACGCACTTAGCAACAATTCTCGTCGCCCTTGAGCTCCACAGCCAGTTGCAGGAAGATAGTGCTAGCGGACTGCCCGCTGCTCGACCGGATCTCATCAATGTACTACAAGATGCGAAGCTCTGGAGTCTCCAACGGGTTGAAGCTGGAGATACCAATGCCAAAGGCTACATAATCACCGTGGCTCTTTGTGCCAAGGTTGACGCGCTATTGCAAAGTGTGCGAAAGGATGACTGTGAACGGCATATTGTAGATGCTGCTCTAGAGGCCGGGCGCCGTTGTGTCGAGATTCTCGAACGGAGTGCCGGAGACATAGCAGCCAAAGCATATCCCGCCAACGAAGACCAGCTAGGGCCAGACGCCGCTGGAGAAGATTGGGATACCGTCAGTTGTAAACATCCTAAGCTTTTTAATAACTTACTAATAGTCTCATACAGATGCAAGGATTCTTTTACGATTTCACTAATATCGATTCAGTCCTTGGGTTTGATACAGGTTCCGAGCCAGGTACCAGACCCTTCTGATGAGAAGATGTACCAGATACATGGAGCATAGCCAGCACAGGTGCTGTACGACAACATCATTGTCTTTGGATAGCAACTTCTTCCTCATGTCTTGCGTTGTCTGCATCCTGATCATTCATCGGCATTACGCGTAACGCGCCTGGGAGTGGATGTCACTCCCCCCAGCTTTCTCCTTTGCTAGAGCCTTGCACGGGTTAATATCAGTTAGTTCTTAAGGTCTTGATTATTGATCGCCGTCGAGCAGAGGCTCCAATATACGCCGGGCTTATTATCGCGTTTGAACAGATCCGAGATGTTAAAATCTATATTAATTAAAAATAGGCATTTTTACTAACACAATATACATACGTGTAACTTAATAATATACCTTTTAGAACTTGATATAAAGTTTGAAAAAACTTAACATTAATAACTTAATAACTATAGGCTTAAATATAAAGTTTTTAATTATTATAATATAAAATACGTTATTAAATGCGAAAAGTTAACTAGTTTAAATTGTGTTTTAACAAAATAATTTATATTAATAACCTAATATATCGATTATTAACAGTTCCGGTTTATATATTTTATTAGCCAGAAAATAAAATAACGTTATATATTACCTTTTCGAATAAATTCTTTTATTAGATACTTTTTAGCAGTCCGTAATAATAAATCCAATTAAGATAATTATAATATAATAAATTAATTTAAATTAAACGAATTTTTTTCGTTTAACGTATTTATAAACTTTTTATAAATATGCGCATTATATCCGGGCTTGCTGTAATCTTATACTATAAATTAAAAATTATATAATTATAACGTATTTATATTTATTTTATTAAGTTTATTTATATTTTTTTCCGCTTTTTATATTTTGTAATAATTATACCGTATACTAATAAAGTTTTTATTAGTATACGGTATAATTATTACAAATCCGAACTATTAACGAAATATTGCCGGATTTTCGCATAATATTTTTTAATAATTAATTTTTCGATTTAAATATATTTTAAATTTTGTTTCTTTGAACAAATATCGACGTTTAATCAACTTTAACCGCTTCGTAACACGTTAAGTAAATAACAAATTTGCTATATTTTTATTATACTAAACCCGGATAAAAAACGTTTGCGTATATAAGTCAAAAATTCGGTTAACAATCGATTTTCTTCGGTTAGTAATAATTTTCGCGAATTAAAAATAGTATCGGTTCGGGCGCATATATCGCAATATCGCGTTTTTAAAGTAAAATGTAAAACGTTATAAATAAAACGAAATGTCGCATAACTAGGTTTTAAGTTCTATTTTTTATTTTAAACGGCTAGGTTTAATTTTATTTCTTTTATAAAATATTACCTATTGTTAGTATTAAAAAATAAGCAATTAAAAATTAAATGCTTAAAAAGTTAAAAAAAATAATCCAGCTTAATACTATATCCAGCTCGGTAATATAATATGTTAAAATAAAACCCTTTATTATAATATATAATATTAAAATTCCTAAATAGTAATAAAATATCAATACCATATAATATATATTTAAAAGAAGAATATAAATTTATTTTATTTCGATATAATTTAATCAAATTATGAATACCTTTAATACAGCTTTAAATGTTATATATATATTAAACCGATAATATAGAAATAAAATAAAGTTGAAGCGAAATTAATAAATAAATACCAGGTTAATTAAAAGATAATAAATGCCGTAAAAGTTAACAACCGGCGTTAAAAAACGTAATATAACATAAAAATTATATGCAAGGTAAAATATTAGGTCCGAACCTGGAAAATAAGGCTAAATTAATATACAGAAATTATTCCACGATATTTTTTAACGATAAATATTATATCCAATATTTTCGAATACGATAACTTTTTAAATAGTTTTTACGGTTTAAAAAAATTACATATTTTAATTCCGTGTTTTATTCCGATTCCGATTAATACGTAGTTGCTAATAAGCTTTAGCCTTAATAAACATTATGCCCGTTAGTTATGGCTTAATAAAGTTTTTAACGGTAAAAAATAACTTTATACGGTAAATCTTAAAAATAAACTTTAAAAATTTGTAAAGATTTTTGCAAGCCTTTAATAGTTTTACGATTATGCAAGGTAAAATATAGGTTTAAGCCTGGAAAATATGGCTGAGCCAATATACAAAAATTATTCCACGATAATTTTCTACGATAGATACTATACCTAATATTTTTGAACACGATAATTCTTTAAATAGTTTTTCACGGTTTGGATAGATTATACACCTTAGTCCCATGCCTCACTCCGATTCCAACTGGTAGTTACCGACAAGCTTCGGCCCTGGTGAACCTTATGCCCGCTGGGGTTCAGCAGGGTTCTTGACGGCCTTACAGAGAATAGCTTTGCACGGTAAACCTTAAAGATGAACCTTAAAGATAAACCTTAAAAGCTTGCAAAAAGCTTTGCAAGCACTCGCCAGTTTTACGACTATAAAGTCCAACCTAGATCGTTTCCACGGCTTCTCAAGCCAGTTTTACGATTATAAAATCCAACTTAAATAGTTTTTAATGCTTTTTAAGTTATTATTAAATAAAATACGAACCGAAATAATATAACATATTAAGTAACCCTAAATACAAAATACCCATTATTTATTACGGAAAAGTTTTAATAAAAACATTTTTATAGTTATTTATTTAAAAAATAGCTTTACAATCCAAAACGATCGATGTTATTATCGATTTAAAAAAAACTTTTCCCAAATAAACCGATAATAATTTTTAATTTTCGGGTACCGTTTAATTATTAAATATAATAATAAACAATTTTCTATATAATAGTAATTTATATAGAACAATCTTATTTTGGCGAAAACAGGGTTGTGATTTAGTTACTAATAGTTTAACTACAAACTACAACTTGTAGTTTGTAGTTAGTTAGTTGCTTGATTAAAACTATTGTAATTAATTAGTTAGTTAAATAAAATTAACTATATATAGTTAATTTTATAGTAACTACTAGTAATTACAAATACTTTTTCTTTATTTTTGCAAATAGGCTTATAATATTTATGCTGAAATATATATTAATTGTTATAATATCATATTTTCTATTTATCTAGTTTTTATTTATTTTTTACGTTTATATATTTATTTATTTATATAAGTTGTAGTTAGTTAATGACCTGATTAAAACTACAATAGTTAGTTAACAGCCTAAATAAAACTATAGTAGTTAGTTAGCAACTTGAATAAAACTACAGTAGTTAGTTAATAACTACAAAAAAACTAAAAACTACAAACTACAATCACAACCCTGGGTGAAGATATTATTACCAAAGCTCAAAAGGAATAATAATAACGAATTAGATAATTCCGAAATCCAACTATTAAAGCATTACATATCGGAAAGTTACAAGCAATGGTTTGCCCGGCTGCTTAAGATAGCAAAGAGCTTCCAGAATTCCGATAAAAATAAACGTAAATAGGAATTGCGATACGGAAAGATGTTAATAAAACAGAGAAATTAAAATAGCAATTTATTATTTTATTTAATTATATACACGGTTACGTTTTTTAAAGGAGAATAAAAGATATATAAGTTACTATTTATTAAATATAATATAACTAGATATATAATTTAAAATATTAAATATAATTTTTTCCTTTTATATAAACAAATTGTTTTTAATAATAAGTTAAATATTTAATTTGTTTTAAAGGGTTTAAAACGTTTAGATTTTTTAATTTCTTTAAATTCTTTAATCCTTAAACATAATATATTATTTTAAAAATAGTTTTTATTTCGGATATAAATAGCGAGTATATAAAAAGGCTTTATATTTTCTTAAAAGAATTCTATTATTAAATATATGTTTTAACTATTTCTTTTCTTACTTTATTAATTTTTTGTTCATTTTATTTAACTTTTTAATATTTTGATATCTGTTTAAGTTATTTTTAATAGCTTTTTTCCGATTTTTTCGGAACAAAAATCTAAAGCTATTATTTTTAATTCGCGAACTTTCGAAACGTTTGATATTAAAAAAACCATCCTAATTTTAAATTAAAACCGGATAACCAGATTAATACTTATAATTTTAAAAACGGGTTATTTACTTAAACTTTATTACTTATTACATTTTTAAATCTACGGAAAATGGTTATTATTTAGATTACGTAAGCTCTAGGTTTTATTTCTTTATTTGTTACGTTATTAATTATTGTTATATTAGTCGCAATTGTAAATTAATAGATAATATAGAAAATTTTTCAATTTTAAACTTTTCAAAACATTATAATAATAAATATCTCACAATTGCTTATAACGAAAACACGGAACAAATAAAACCAAAATATAAGGTTTATTAATATTATTATTATAAAATTGATACTTTTGTAAATTTAATATTAATTTTCCTTATATAATTTAAAAAGGGCCAATAAATAATACGATTATTAAAGATAATATTGTTTTTAACGAATGAAGAGTTTATAATAAAATATTAAACGTATTAATTAAAACTAAACTTTTATTTAATTCTTTTCAAATTGGCAATTGCTTTTAAATTTATTATATTATTATAAATAGTTAGTTTTAAACCTATGTTTTATATTAACTATAGTAACATTTAAAAAGAAATATTTTATTTATTAATCGATGAAAAATTAAAACTATACTCGAAACGACTTTTAAACCCGCTTTATTAACATTTAATTCGCAATTATAATATAATATTAAAACTTTCGAAAAAAAAAATATTTTCAATATTTGGATTTGGAACTCGAAATATAGCTTTTTGGAGTATTATTTCTTCCGATTTTAATTTAATTTGTAAACTAAACGGTTTCGAACATTTAAATAAATCCTATACGGGTATTTATATTTTTTTAAAAATTCCAAAAAATAATATCCGATTATTTATTTTCAAATATAACGTACCATACCACCAAGCTGGATACTTTCTAACACCTTACAACAATTTATTTAAATAACTTAATTTAAATAAACCGTATTTTATATCGTTAACCGTGTTTACAACTTTTAAAACGAATGCATGCATTATATTTAAGCTTGCTATAGATGCCATATTGCTATTTTTTTCCAGACATATTACGACCGATTATTTTTAACGCGTTTAAGCTAATGTTGCCCTCGTTTCGTTTAAATTAAAGGCGATTAACAGGAAATCCATTTTCAATCGAATTATTTACCTATATACGTAAAAGCTTTTCGTCCGGTTTTAATATATAGAAGATATCTAATAGAAAACGTATTATAAAACGTATTGCAAAACGGGTTGGAAAGTTTGTTACGAGGTACAGGGCGCGATATAAAGCGTATGTCGCAGGACGTATCGTAAAGCGTATCATAAAGTATGTCGAGGTTAATTTTGCAATAATTCGATTTTACGCGATTAATAAATTAAAATAAACGTTTTTTTTAAAAAAATACTGTTAATAGTTATTAAAAGTTACGGTTATAAAGAGGTTAAAAGAAAAAATAACAATATAGCGCCTGCGGCAAATTTAAATATAGCGCGTAAATTTATTTTAAAGTTAATTTAAATTAATTAAATATATTATAATTAAGTTAATTTAAATTAATTAAATATATTATAATTAAGTTAATTTAAATTAATTAAATATATTATAATTAAGTTATTTAAATTAATTATTGCAAGATATTAAAAAGCATCTAGCTTAGTAATATATCCAGCTTAGTAATATGGTACCTTAAATAATATATTTAAATAAATATAATTCGAATACTATTATTTATTATTTAAAAGTCGACTTTTAACTATTTATTAAAAAGTTACTAATACGTTCGTAAATTTTATTAATGTAACCAAATATTTATATAATCCGTATTTGGTTTTAAAAGCCGTTTTTTATTTGTATTTTAACTTAATTCGAATTAGGTTATACTTATTTTTAAAATCTAAAGCGGTAAACTATTTAGTTTTTTATAAATAATTCTTTATTTCCGTAATTAGCGGTAAAAATATCTTATCTTTAATAGTAATACTGTTAAAATGTTAATAATCTATTATTAACCGTAATTTACCAATTTTTTTCGGTACGAAAAATATAAGGTATTCGGTTGAAAATGTAAATCGTTTAATCCATCCTTTTTGGAATATATCTTCCAAATATATACGTAAAATGTAAAATTCTATGTCGTTTAAATTATAAATAAGATAAAACTTCAATAAAGTGCTTTTTTAAAAAAATATTTCATAGTTTTATTTGTCTATATTCTAGTAACTTTATTTCGAGCTTTTTTAAAAACAATCGCTTGTGTTTACGATATTATAGTAATATATTAACCATATTTTCTTCTACCTTTTCGGGCTGGTATTTCAAAATTTCGTTTATATCACAAAGCTATACCCGGATAATAGCTATAATACGTCGAATGCATTGATTATGCCACTTTTTTTTCTTATGTCGTATTTTTTTTAAATAATAAAGTTTTTATTATATTTTTATACTTATATTCGTTGCTTTTCTTTTTATCGTTCGAATATGAAAATCTCGTTCGTTTTTTATTAGTTAACGTAATATAAAGTAAATTTAACCTAACCAGTATTCCAATTAATTAAAGGATTATATTAATATAATTATGGTTTTCCTAGGATTATATCGTAATTCTTTAACGGAACAATATCAAAGTTAATTATTTAAATTCGGGTTTTAATAAAAACCTCGAAGTAATTAATTTTGCGTATAATTTTTCCGTTATCGTAGGTAAATGCTTAACTTTCTGCGTTTTCGGCAATATGAAGGTTCTTTTTATCCTTTTAAAGCAATTTAAGCTGATATACTAATTTCGGAGTAATGTAATTAACTTCAAAAGCTCCGCAATCTACTATTGCGGTATATTAATATGTCTTAATTTATATCTTTAAGGTCAGAGTTGAAATTTAGTCACTAATAGTCAGATTACAGATTACAATATGTAGTTATTAGTTAGTTAGTTAATTGACTTAAATTATAGTAGTTAGTTAGTACTTTGACTACAGATTAATTATATTAATTAGTGATTAATTACAAAATGAATAATGATTACAGTATTTATATATAATATTTTTAATTTTAAAAATAATGTTATTTTTATTTTTATTTTTAATAAAAAATGAATTTCAAAAATAATATGATATAAAATAAATAGAGGTTAAATTAAAACGATTTAAAATAACTTTATATTATAAGCAACTTTTTTATAAAATTAATTGATATTATTCTTTCGATTTTAAAATTTATTTATCCGTTTAATATCCTTTTGTTTTTTATGGGATTTCCTGTTAATATCTTTTATATATTGCTTTAAATCGTAAATCGTATATGGGTTTTCGTTTTTTCAGCATAATTAATTTAATAGTGTTTTTGTTATTATAAATAAAAAATATAAAAATTTTCCTTATAAATTAAAAATATATAGGCTTTAGAAATGCAATATGAAGAATATGAGGAAATTAAGGAAATGAAGGAATAAAAAGAAAAAAGGTGTAAAATTTATAAATAACTTCACGAAAATAAAAAATAAAACTCCTTTATATATAGGATAAAAAGATATAATTTGGATTTATATAGTTATAATTTATTTATATTTATAAAACTCATAAAAAAGTTATAAAAAATAAAAGAAAATACAAAAAAGGTAAGCATAACTTATAAGCTGTAGCCGAAAAGTTTGAAAAAAAAAAAGGTTTTTTTAAAAGGTATAATTCGGCGAATAAATTAACAAAAGTAAAGTAAAAATAATAGTGTTATGTATTAATACGTATGGCTTGATAATATATAATTTACAAATTATTGTTTATTATATGTAACTTAAAATCTAATTAAAGTAACAAAATTTAAATATATATAACTTATAAGCAATAAGCCGAAGGTTAAAATTTTAATATTTCTTAAATTTATAACTAAATAAATATAAAAGTATAGTTAGCTAAAAATATCTTTTATATATATTACAACGTTAGGTTATATTAAAAATGGTTATAGAATTTTAATTAATAAATTCGCTTAAATACAAAGCGAAAGTACCTGTATGTAGGTTTTGAAAATAAAGAAGTTGTAAGCCAAATTCTAAAAAGTCTTACGTTTCTTAATAATTTAAATAAACTAATAAATTTAATTTAGGAAAATAATAAAGTATAATAATTCCGTTAATTAAAAAGGTTCTAAATTAGAAATAAATAATTTTATTATGATATTAACTTAATAAGTTAAAGTTATAATTTGCAATTTTCTAAAAAAATCGAGTTTTAAATAACGTATTAATAATAACTGTAGTTATTAGTTATTTGTAATCAATAACTACATTAATCTGTAGTTAGTTAGTAACTTAATTAAAACTACATTAGTTAATTAGTAACCTAACCAAGACTACAGTAATCACTAACTAACTACTAATTAACTACAAAATAACTAAAAGCTACAGACTACAATTACAACTCTGTTTAAGGTAATAAATTTATTATTAGCTTTTATCGTCGTACTTAAAGCTATTTTAGGGAATTCTTACTGCTATTTCCAGCTTTCGCCATTTTAAAGCTTGTTTATAAGTAGCGTTTTTTGGGGAACTTAGTAAATTATTCAATTTATTCTATAAGTTATTTATACGTTTTTTGTAATTATTTCATCTAGCCTTTTTAACAGCGCCATTAAACTTTAAATTAGAAAAAAAACATTATTAATATAATTAATCTGTTATATTGTAAATATCGTCCTTTAATCCCTTAATAACCTTCCATTCTGTATAAAGAATTAATTAATTTTAATTAAAAAATTCCGTTAATTTTTTTAGGTAATTTCTTTCTTTTTCAGGAATTTATTTCGAAACCTAATTGTAATCAAATCTTAATAATAATTTTCTGACAATATTTATCGACAAACTTTTAAATTAGCCTTTTTTAAGTCTAATAATCGCACTACCCAAAAAATACGTAATATCCCTTTTAAGGTATTTCTTACCTTCCGGTTATGTTAATATTAATATTATATTTTCGACTTTTTTTTATATAATAAAAGTTCGCAATTTTCGGTATTACTATTAGTTTTCTTAATTATACCACGTCCGGGTATAAAAGTTAAAACTTTCTTCCTATATGTAGATAATTCGTTTATAAATCTATTTCTTATATAAACAAAGCATTAAAACTGGTTGCAATTAATAAGATAAAGGTTCGCATATCGGGCCTTTTAAATCTGCCTATTTACTATTACTTAAAAAACCTTTAGCCGTTTTTAATCCTTATCGCGCTTTTTCTTATTTGTCGTCGTAGTAAATATAAATTATATTAACTTATCTGTTATCGTTTTAATCTTTGACAGGCTTTTTAGATATTAAAGTTTAATATATCTTTTTATCGGGTTTTTATAACGATTTATATCGTTTAACAACATATTTTATCTTGCTGTAATTATAACATTGCATTTAGCTTATATCTTATCGTTAAATAATGCCAAGTTTTATAAATGTTAAAACTGTCTTAAAAAAATAATAGGTATATCGCGCTTTAAAATGTTTTATTCGTAAAATAAAATATCTTTATTTTTTATCGTTTTTTTAATTAGCGGTTATCAAATTTAATTATTTCCGTAATATATTTGTTAAATATCGTAAGTCGTAAAATCTTGATAACTTCGTTTTTAACGTTTTTCTTTAAACTTTTATGAGACACATCAATTAAAATATCTTTTTTTTATCCGTTTATCCTGGTTTTACCATAGAATTCCTAAATTCTATAACGTACATAAAATCTGATTTTTTCTAACGCAATTAGAAAACCCTTTAAGCTACAACTTATTCTTTATCGGGATTTTCAAAGTTATTCTTAAGCTTATTTTTAAAATTAACATAATTAAAAAAGACCTTTTAAGTAATTTCTTCTTAATCGAACTTTCCATTTTCCCAAAAAAAACCCTTATAATAAATTCGAACCAATTAAAAACATCTCTTTTTAAGCAAATAGCAATAACAAAAATTTAATCTGCTAGATCGGTAAATCCAGGGTTGTGATTTAGTTACTAATAGTTGGATTATAAACTATAACATGTAGTTATTAATTAGTTAGTTAACTAATTAAAACTATAGTAGTTAGTACCTTAACTATAGATTAACTACATTAATCAATAACCAATTACAAAATAACTAATAACTACAGTATTTATATACGTTATTTTTATTTTTATTTTTATTTCTTTAACAGAAAATAAAATTAATAATTAATAGAAAATAACAATGAATAATAATAGATACCAATAAATAACGACAAATAATAATAAATAACAATAAATAAAAATTAAATTATAGCTATTAAAAATAACTTCAAATTATGAAAAGCTTTATTATATAATTAAGTTATTTTATTCTTTTAATACCTTTTCATTTTTATAAGTTCGAAATAATTTTATTAAATCGATTATATAATTTTATTTATCTGTTTAATACCTTTCTGTTTTCCTTATAAGATTTCCCGCTAATATCTTTTTTATATCGCTTTAAACCGTAAATTGTAAACAGGATTTTGTATTTTCTATACAGTTATTATTAGTATTTCTGTTGTTATAAAATAAAATATTTGAACTTTCCTTTTAAATAAAATTAATATACTTTATTTTATTAATTTTATCTATTTAATATTGCTCTATTTTCCCTATGGAATTTCTTATTAATATACTTTATATATCGCTTTAAATCGTAAATCGTAAAAAGGTTGTTATGTTTTCTATAACGTTTTATATTACCGAACGGCGCATATCATCGAACGACGTATTTTTTATTATTTCGTAAAAATAAATCCACATAACATAATTATAACGCTATAAATTAATTTAAATTAATCTGATTTTTCGTCGTTAAATGTATTTACAGCTTTTTTACAAGTACGCGTATTATGTCCGGGTTTACCGTAAACGTTATATTTACGTTTTTTCGTTTTAACTTTTTTATAATAATTATTTTTAATTGCTGTTAGTTGGAATTTTTTATTATTTTTTTCCTTTTCGGTTAAAAAAGCTTTCTTTTTATATAGTAAGTGGTTTTTTTTGAAAACGCTTTTTGGGGTTTTCGGCTTTTACTAAAAAAATAATTAGTTTTGCGTAATTTAGCAGCTTTTTTTAAAAAGAACGTTTTTATATAAAAGTATTAAGTTATTTTTTATTAAAAAATAACCGATTTAATTATTTTTATTGGCGAATTCCCTTAGTAATTTTTAATTTTTTGGTAAGTATTATTTTTATTTTTTTATATTTTATATATTTCGAAAGGCTTTCGAAAGTAAAGAAAAAATAGAACCGGCGGAAGTAAGCAACGAAACGGTCGGCGTAAGTACGGTTAAAGGAATTTCCAAATCGGAAAAAACGGTACTAAAATTAAATGAAATAAATTCAATTTTTGCAAAACCGGATTTGATATTATCGAACGTTATAACGGCTTTAAACGCGTTATAAAAATCGGTAAGAAAAAATTTCTCGTAATATAAATATAATAACGTCGTATTAATTTTTCGCTATAAAATACATAAATGCGTTTTAAAACAGAAAAGCAAAATACGTTAAAAAGTTAAAATTAATAAAGAAAATGGAAAAATATATAAAACGTAATAATATCGTTATTCGCGTAATATTTTTCGAATTTTATTAAATAATAATTTTCGTAACTGTTGAAAATTAAAAAAGGTTTCGTTTTTTTCGTACGCGTTCGAATATGTTTATTAAAATGTTAAATTTATTTTAAAATTAATTCGTTCGTTATTTAATTATTATAATTAATCCCGATTTTTTAATCGAATAATAATAAATTATTATAATATTAAAACTTAAAATAAGCTTTTTTATTAAAATAATAAATAACGGTATAACATAATTTGATAAATTAATAGCTTATATAATTACAATTTATTTCTGATTAATTTTATTATGTTTATTTAAGTTTTTTACGTTTTTTGGCGTTTATAATTATTATACCGCGTATTATTAAAAGTTTTATTAAAAACCCGTTTTATCGAAATTATAATTTTTTTTGCGATATTATATTTTATAATTATAACCCGAATTAATTTAAATTATTTGCGAAATATTTGCGGGTTTTCGTATAATACCTTTTAATAATGGGTTTTTCGATTTAAACGGGTTTGGAGTTTTTTTTGCCGTCGAATAAAATTTCGACGTTTAATTAACCCCGTCGTATTTTATAACGCGTTAAGTAAGTAATAAATTATATATATTTTTAATATGTTAAAACCGGATAAAAAATGCTTGCATATTTAAATCAAGGATTCGGTTAATAATTAATTTTTTTAATCGCCGTTAATTTTCGCAAATTAAGAATAATATCGGTTCGGGCGCGTTAACCGTAATATCGAACTTTTAAAGTAATTTCGGTAATATTGTAAATAAAACAAAAACTTTTAAAATTAAATTTTTGGTTTTGTTTTCGATTTAAATAACTAAATTTATTTTGGCTTTTTTATATAACGTTTTATTATATTAACGTTAAAGAATAAAAAAGAATTAATTGATTAAAATATATATACAAATATACCGTTCGGTAATGTGCGCCGTTTGGTGGTATAAGACGTTATAGTTATTTATAGTATTTCTTTTGTTATAAAAAAATAAAAACTTCTTTTTTTTAAAAATATATTTCATTTATTGGTTATAACGTATCACATAAGCGAGTCGGACAGACAAGCGAGTCGGACATTATTTTCAATATCTAACCACCTAATTTCTATCATTTATTTCTCAAGAACCATAATATGGAACGGCTTACAAAAGCATCTAGAATAAACCTAGCCATTCAGGCTAAAAAGGTTAACCCGAAACTTAGTTATAGAAAATTTAGTTCTATTTATGACGTCCTATATTTTACCTTAGAAAATCGAATTAACGGCAAAGCTTCCCGATCCGATATTATCCTTAATTCGCGAAAATTGACGCCGACCGAAAAGAAATCGATTGTCGACCGAATTCTTGACCTAGATACGCGAGCGTTTCCTGTCCGGCTTTAACATGTTAAAGATATGGCGAATTTGTTGCTTACCTAGCGCGTCGCCGATCGCGTCAGGGTTAATTGGGCGTCGAACTTTGTTCGACGGCAAAAAAAACTTAAAACGCATTTAAATCGAAAGATCGATTATTAAAGGGTATTATGCGAAGATCCGGAGGTATTTCGCAAATAGTTCGAACTGGTTCGGGCTATAATTGTAAAATACGATATCGCAGAAAAAGATATTTATAATTTCGACGAAACGGGATTTTTAATAGGGTTTTTAATAATATGCGATATAGTAATTATAAGCGTTAAAAAACGTGGAAAACCTAAATAAGCGTAATAAGGTAATCAGAAATGGGTTATAGTTATATAAGCTGTTAATTTGCAAAATTGGGTTATACCGTTATTTATTATTTTGGCGGGGAAAACTTACCTTAAATTTTAATATCGCGATAATTTATTACCTGCCGATTGGAAAATCGGGATTAGTTATAATAACTAAATAACAAATAAATTGGGTTTAAAATAGATTTAATATTTCGATAAATATATTCGAACGCGTACGAAAAAAACGAAACGCCTTTTTATCTTTAACGGTTACGAAAGTTACTATTCGATAAAATTCGAAAAATACTACGCAAATAACGACATTATTACATTTTGTATATCCCCCTATTTCTTTTATCGATTTTAATTTTTCGACGTATTTTGTTTTTCCGTTTTAAAGCGTATTTATGCGTTTTATATCGAGAATTTAATACGACGTTATTATACCTATATCGTTAAGGAAGATTTTCTCGCCGGTTTTTTCGACACGTTTAAAGCTGCCATGACGTCCGATAATATTAAGTCCGGTTTCGCAAAAGCTGGATTTGTTTTATTTAATCCTAATAACGTTTTTTCCGATTTGGAAATTCCTCCAGCTGTACCTACGCCGACCGTCTCGCCGCTTACCTCCGCCGGCTCCATTTTTTCCCCACCGTCGAAGACCTTTCGAAATATACAAGAAATAAAAAGATAGGGATAATACTTACAAAGAAAAATTAGAAATTACCAGGGGAACTTGCCGACAAAGATAATTAAATCGGTTAATTTTTTAACAAAAAGTAACTTGATATTTTTATACGAAGTTGTTTTTTTTAAAAAAGAAACCGCCAAATTACGCGAAACTAACCATTTTTTTAGCAAACGCCGAAGGACCAAAAATAAACGTCTTTAAAAAGGAGGAATACTTACTATACAAAAAAAACAAGCTTTCCTGGCCGAAAAAAAAAGAGATAGTAAAAAATCCCAGCCGACAGCGGCAAAAGGTAATCGTTACAAAAAGGTTAAAACGAAGGAACGGAAATGTGGCGTCTACAGCAAGCCCGGACATAATGCGCGTACTTGTAAAAAAGCTGTAAATACGTCTAGCGATAAAAAATCCGATTAATTTGAATTAATTTAATGTATTGTGGTTAATTAATTTGAGTTTGTTATCGTGGAATGCTAAAAAGTGTCCGACTCGCTTATGTAATACGTTATCCGTTTAATATCCCTTTGTTTTCCCTATGGGATTTCCTGTTAATATTCTTTATATATCGTTTTAAATCGTAAATCGTAAAAAGGTTATTAAAAAAAATACAAAAACGGTATATACAACTGATAAGCTGTAACCAAAAAGTTTAAAAAGAAACCTTTTTTAAAAAGTGTAACTCGGCGATAAATTAACAAAAGTAAATTAAAAATCGCAGTATTATGCTTTGATAAATAAGGTGTTATAATATAATATTTATAAATTGTTACCTTTTACACGTACCGTATAATTTAATTAAAGTAACGAAATTTAAACATATACAACTTATAAGCAGTAAGTAAAAAGTTGAAATTTTCAATACTTCTTAAATTATAACTTAATTAATAAAATAGGTAAGGTTAATTTAAAACATCGTTTATAAGTATCGAAACGCTAAGTTATATAAGAAAATAATTATAGAATTTTAATTAATAAAGCGGCTTAAATGAATAATAAAGGTACCTACTTATATGTAGGTTTTGAAAACAAAGAAGCTGTAAGCCAAATTTGAAAAGTCCTACATTTCTTAATAATTTAACTAACCTAATAAATTTAAGCTGGAAAAATATTAAAGTATAATAATTCCGTAAATTAAAAAGATTTTAAAATTAAAATAAATAATTTTATTATGGTATAATTTTAATAAGTTTAAATTATAATTTGCAATTTTTAAAAATTCGAGTCTTAAATAATATATTAAAAATTCGGGGTTTTCTTAAAAATACCTGTAGTTTTTAGTTTTTTTGTACTTACTAAGTAATTATTTATTGCAGTTTTAATTAAGCCACTAACTAATTAAAACTATAGATTACATTAATAACTTTAATTATAATAAATTCGTTATTAGCCTTAATAAGTTTTCAAAATGTAGATTATATTTATAATAACGATAAAAAATAATACCGAAATAAAAACACATTTTTCAAAGGACAAAGAAAATAAAAAAACGGAAAAAAAGAACTAGATCAAAGGAAATATATTTATAAGCTGTAAGCAGTTATTTTGAAAAATCGAATTTTTTTAAGTTCATAATAAATTAGTTATTAGCTTAATAATGAAATTAAAATATATTATAACTATAATATTATATTAATGTTAATATCAAAATAGAAACAGATTATTATAATGTATTATTAAATTGAAAACCTTAAAAACGTACGGAAACCTTATTATAAAAATTTTTTTTTTATTTCGGAAAAAATCCCTTTTTAAAAACTAATTAAAATTGATTAAAAACCTGTAGTTATTAGTTATTTGTAATTACTAACTACATTAATCTGTAGTTAGTTAGTAACCTGACTAAGACTACAGTAATTACTGACTAACTACTAACTACAAAATGATTAATAACTACAGATTACAATCATAACCCTGGGTAAATCCCTTAAAACCAAAGTAAACCCGAATTTAAGTTAGGAAATTTTAAACGTTTTTTTTTCCGTTGTAAAGTTAAGGTTTTTGGGGCTTTATTTTGCAAAGTTCTATTTACTGGGCTGCTATTATTTCGTTAATAAGTTATTAAATAATAACTTTAAGGTTTTTAATTTTGTTTTGGAACTGTTAAACCATAAGTTCCGGAATAATAATTACTTAAATATTAGTCGATATATTAGCGATTCGAGATATTATTTAAAATTTAATTATACTTTTAAATAAAAGTTGATAACGTATAACGCCTGGGTTAATTAACCAATTATTAAACCTAATCATCCGGGTTTATATTAATAATAATATTATAAAAAACTAAGTAATAAAAATTAAATTAATTACATTTAATAATAACAAATAATTAAAACTAATCTGGATTATTAAGTTATATTACAAACTAATGTTATTTAAAACTATAGGCAATATTAAACGTATATATCTTACTTTTAATTTAAAGCGCTTAAAATACTTAAACTGTTACGGTATTAACGTTACGGCTTAGTTAATTTATTATAACGCTATATATACATTAGCGTTTCGCGTTTATTAGCTAGTTTTCCCTTTTTTTTTATGTAATAATAAAATATTTTACCTAGACCTAAGAAACGATTAACGCTGTAATAGTTTGTTGTATTTTCAAAAACAAACTTTTACGGTACTTTATATTTTTTCGTTTTAATTACGATTTTGTATAACTTTAAGTTTGCCGTTAATCCGTTACTTTTTCGTTATAACTTTATTTAATAACCGAATTTTGGAAGTTGATATAACTTTATTAAATATTTTAATTTTAAAATAAGGTATTGTAAGTGTTAATATTTCCGTTTTCGATTAAATATAAGGCAGTAATATAACGTTATTATTTCGATTTACGAACTTTTAAAAATTTTCTATGGATTTCCTTATTTAGCTTTTATTATAATACGAATTATATATAATTTTACGTTATTAAGCCGGCTTTTCGAAATTTACGAATAACCCTAAAAATTCCTTAACGATATTTTTATAAATTTCGAAAATAATTATAAACGTTTATAGTACGAAAAAAACAAATTATAGCAACATTTCGTAACCGCAAAATAATTGCTTTAAAAAATAAAGCAATTATCGTATAAGAATTACCAGTTTCGTAAATAATTAGTTATTACCGAAAAATCGTTATAGTAAGCCCGGAACGAAGTTACCAAAAACGCGTTATTACGGAAGCGTTTAGTAACCGTAAAGCGGTTAATGCGTTAAATTGTAGTTTTTTATAGCGTATTAGTAAGGTTTTTTTAGCGGTTTTATAGCCTATTTTTTAAGGTTACTTTTTATAAGTAATATAATTTGTTATTGGTATGTCGGAAAACTAACGTTTTTGAAATTCCGAACTTTCGGTATATAGAGGGAACGTTAGGGATCCGATGGTCCGCTAAAAGAAATATATTAATTAGCGGTTTTTAATACGTTTAAAGCTTACGATAAATTAAAACGTTTACTTTTTATTAGTTAACCGTATTATGTACGCCGTATAAAGGTTTTAAAGGGACGTTTATTCGTACGTATACGATAAGGTTAATAAAATAGCAGTATTACTATTAAATTCCGAAACATAGTTATATAGTTGGCGTAATATAGGCGATATGTTGTTATTTTTGGACCAAGTTTATATTACGGTCGATATATTAATACAGGTTTATAGGGATTTTTAAGCGTTAAAATAAGGGTTAATTTCGTTCGCCGACTTTATCGGTAATTTTATACGATTAATTAATTAAAGTTAGTAATTGCCGATTTTACGTTATTATATTAAAAAAATTTAATAGGGCGTTATAAAAAGTTTTTATATTACAAATATAACGCCGAGGTTCCGAAAACGACACAACTTAAATACGTTTATTTAAAACCCTTTTTAATAATATAACAAACCGGGCTTTTTATAAACGTATAATAAAGCATTTAAATAAATATACCTTAATACCGTAACGGTAAAATAATGCTTCCGTAACGTTTATATTAAAATTTATATAATTAAACGTTATAATAATTAAAAAAAAAGCTTACGCGTTTTTTTAAATAAAAAAGAAAATAACGTTAGCGTAAGATAAACTTTTATATATATTACAAAAAAAAGGAATATTATTTTTTTATTTGTCCTAATCGGCGATTACGATTAGTTATAGAAAATATGCCGTTTATACCCGTAACGGTAACGGTACGTTATAAGAAAAAAATTAACCTTTAAAATAAGTCGTAATTAAAAGTTTCCGTTAAATTATTAAAATAATAATAAATCCAACCTATATATACGTTTTATAAATTCTAATATATCTTTTTCATTTTCGTTTTAATTATAATTTCCCGATAATATATTATTACCGGCGTAAATTATAATTAATTACGGTTATTCGGTTATAAAATTTATTAATAATAACTTTATGCGTTAAAATAACCTTTTTTTACCTTGTTTTTTAACTTTATTAATTTCGGCTAATAAACGGTACCGTAATTAACTCCGTTATTTCCGCGTATATATTACAGTTCCGTATAGGGTTTATTATAAAAAAGATTATTTTATATCGGTAACTTTTAAATAATCTTGATATTATCTTAAAACTACCCTAGTTCCGGAAATATAACCTAGATATCGATTAAACGGCGGGAACTATACGTATTAATTGCGAAACGGTATCGGAATTTCTGCTAGCCCTTATTTTAATAAACCTAATTCCCGCCTTTACCATCTTATTTTTTCCCTTTCAAAATTATAACGAACCGGTCCAGGTACGGTTTCTTTATATTATTAACTTTTTAACGTTTTGCCGTCTAAAAAACATCGTAATTAATTTTATACCCCTAGCAAAAATTTTTACCTTTACGGATACTTTACGGAAAATAACAACCTTACTTTTTTTAACTATTTTTAATTAACGAAATAACGTCGTTAATACCTAATATAATCCTCCGTAATATTCTGATTTAAAACGATAACGTTAATCCGGATATTATATCGTTTAAATTACGGACATTTTATAACTAAATAACCGAAACCTTTTGGTTACGCCGCGTTATTAAAGAAAATATATAGAAATACCTCGATAGCAAGTTATTTATAACAATAACCGAAATTTTTAAAAAATTACCACCAAAATATTACGATTTAACAAAAGTGTTTATTTTTAATAAAACCAACAAATTACCGCCGTATTAACTTTTTAATTACAAAATCGAATTATTTTTAAGCTAAACGTTTCCGTAGAGCTGTACGCGAGCCATATTACCGCATAAGTTATTGGCGGTACGGAAATATATCGATAATTATATAAAAAAAGGCTTTATTTGCTTTAATAATTTTTTACGACAATGTTTATTTTGCTTACCAAAAAAAATAAAAAATAATATACGTATTTATGTTGATTACCGGGGCTTTAATAACGTTACGGTAAAAAACCGTTATTTTATTTCTTTAATCCGCAAAACCTTAAATATCCTTTATTCGATACGTATATATATTAAGCTTAATATTGTAACGGCTTTTAACCGTTTACGTATCGCCCTGAAAAACGAATAAAAATAATATTTATAATAAAATTCGGTTTATTCAAATACTTAATAATATATTTTGGTATAACCGGCGTCCCGAATTCGTTTCAGCATTATATTAATTATACTTTATTTAACCTTTTAAATAAATACGTTACAGCTTATTTTAATAACGTTTTTATTTATAACAAAAACAAAAAAAAGCATAAAGGTTATATATGTAAAATATTCCGTTATTTCGTAAACGTAAAGCTAACGGTAAATATCCGTAAATGCAAATTTAATATTACGAAAATACGGTATTTAAACTTAATAAGCTCTATTAACGACATCGTTATAAACCTTAAAAAAATAAAGGTTATTTAATAATAAAAACCTTTTAAAATATTATATAAATTATGGTACTTTATTAATTTTGCGAACTTTTACCGCTAATTTATTAAGGGCTTTTCGTAAATCGTTAAACTTTTTATTAACTTGATAAATAAAGCCAAATGGACGGGTTTTTTAATAGCCGACGTTAAAAAGGCGTTTCGGTAACTTAAAGATGCCTTTTTGATAGCCTTAATATTATTTTATTATAAGCCTTAACGTCGTACGGTTTTAGAAATTAACGTTTTTAATTAAGCGTTGAGGGTTTTTTTTAATACGACGCGTAAGGTATTTTGTAACCCGTTGCCTTTTTTTCGGCTAAGCATAACCCAGCCAAATATAATTACGAAATTTACGATAAAAAATTACTGGCTATTATTAAAGTTTTTAAAAAATAACGTTCGGAATTGCAAAAAACTCAAAACCCCGTTAAGGTTATTACCAATTACAAAAATTTCCAGTATTTCGTTATTATAAAAATTTTAAATTAACGTTAAGTGTAGTAATTTAATTTTTTTAATAACTTTCGATTTTAAATAACTTATAAACCCGGAAAAAAAGTTACGGTTTCAGATATCTTATTACGTTAACCCGGCGTAAAGCCGGCGGATTATAGTAATAAAATTAATAAGAAAGTTACGTAACGATATAAAATAATATTTTTATTAAACTGATAAAACCCTTTTTTAAAAGCATACGTTATAAACGTTAATAAGTTAATAAACGTATTTATTAATAATTTTTATAAGTCGTTTTAATTAATTAACGATATTTTAACCGCGTTAACGGATCTAGTTTATAAACGTTTTAAATAAAGTATCCGTAAGAAAATTAAAATTACAAAAGCCGATTATAAAGCGGTATAAAAACGTATTTATATCCGAAATAAGTTATTTATTTTAAATAACGACGTATTTAAATTTTAAATCTTATATTGAAATTATAACGTAACGCCGGCTGGTTACCCGGGCCGTTATAAAACGTATAATTTATTACGGCGAAGTTATTACTGGCCACGTTTATCCCGGAATATAGCCATATTTATATAAAACTGCCACCTTTACCGCTGTATTAAAACGTTTAAAACTTTACCTATTAAATTCCTTAATTCTTTACCGATACCGTTCCGTTTATAAAACGATATATTAATAAATTACATCAGTTTATTATTACTTTACGAAAAATTCGGATATATTTATAAATATGTTTTTATAATAATTAATCAATTTACGAAAATGTATTATTTCGCCTTTATAACAGATATATTGGCAAAAACTTTTATTAACGTTTTTTTCCGACGTATACCGTTTATATAATATACCGGTTACGATAATATCTAACCAGGGCATATAATTTATTTTTACTTTTAAAAAAAAGTTAAGTTAATATTTAAGCGTTACGTTACGTATTTTAATTACGTATTATCCGTAAATTAACGGTTAAACGGAAGTAATAAATGTTATTATAAAATAATATTTTAAAAGTTATTATTTTTTATTAAAATAATTAAATAAATTAATTTCTTTTAGCTAAATTCGTTAATAAAAATTACGTATTAAAAATTACTAATATTTTGCCGTTTTTCGTTAATTACGGGTTTTACTTTAATATAAAAATGGAACCGTTTCGTAGTTTAAACGTTTTTAAAACGGTAACGTAATAACAAAAATATAATAATATTTCGTATTATGTAAATAAATTAAAACGGATTTTTGAATACGTTAAAACATTAATAACGGAATTTTAAAATCGTTACATAAAATAAACGAACCGATACCGTTCCGATGCCGGTACGTTTAATGAAAGGAAACGTATATAAGTTAATACGTAATATATAAAATTCGGTAAATTTAACGATAAATTTAACAATAAATAAATAAGCTTTTTTGTTATTATTAAGATATATTTTTATACCGTTGCCGTATAATTATTTATTTATTATAAATTATTTTTAATTTTTTATATTTCTTTTAAATTAACGTTATAAACCGGGTCTATTAAGTTAAGAAAACATTAACATAAAATCAGATACGTACGTTAAAAGCGTTATCGTTACGAACGTTAATAATTAAAAAGGAACTAAATAATATTTTTAAAAAATTTTAAATTTTAAAAATATTAAGTAAAATCTTTAATATAAAATTAAATAGTTATATTTATACCGCTTTATTTAAGAACCGGTTAAGAATTTTTAAAGTTACGATTCCGATATAACCGAATTTTATAAAAATAACTTTAATAAATTCAAGTTACCTAACTAGTTTAAGTTTTTATAAAATAAATACGGCCGTAACCGAGGCTTAAAGGTTATTAAAAAAGCCCAAACTAACGAACGGGTACGGTACAAAATATTATTAAAAAAGTAACGTAAAAAAACTAAAATTTTTTTTATTAAACCGGCGCCGCGGTGGTATTACGACAGATAATAATTACATTATGTTAACCAAAAGAATTCACAAATATAAATTTTATTAATATTAAAAATACCGAAACCTTAAAACCGGCGGCCAAATAATAGCGCGTTAATATAAAGACTATATAATAATAACGGGACGTAACGAAAAACAAAAACGCGGCAATATAAAAACTTAGCGATAAGTAAAAACTATCGATACGTAAAAAAAACGTCGCCATATTAACGGTAGATTAAATAGAACCTAAAGCAAAAATAACCGTAACGGCTATCTTATTATGGAAAATACGCTTAGTAATAATACATAACTGGTACCTATTATTACTAGGTACCAAACGGTATTTAATTACCTTTTTCTAAGCGGCAATTTAAACGTTAATTTATTAACGTTTTATTAACGAAACGATAACTGTATGTATACGTAACGGTATACTTACGGCATTACCGGCAAAACGGAAGTTTTATATTGATATTAAAATACGGCAAATAACTATTTAAACGGGATAAATAGCCGGATTTTTTTAAAAATTATATTAACGACATAACTGTAACTATAAAAAAATTGACCTTTTTCTTAACGTCCGTCGCATTAAAACCGGAACGGTAACTTTTTTCCGACGTTTCGAAAACGGTACAAAAACGCAATACCGTTTTATAAATTTCCGTACGGAAATCGTCGTTATACGCATAAATTTCGTCGCCGTCGGCGTCAAAAACGGAATTGCCGTTAACATCACAAACTATGTTAAAATAAAAAATAACCTAATTAAAAAAAACCTTAAAATTTAAAACGTTACTTTATATTTCTTCCGCCGGTTAAATATTATAAAATTAACAAAATAACGCATTAAAATTTACAAATTCGTAAACTTTATAATATTCGGAACAAAATATATACTTACCCGTAAAAACGGCAATGAAACGGTAACGGAATACCGGCAATTTACCGATCGCAAAATCGTAATTTAAAACTATATAACGAAAAAATATTATATAAAAACGTTAAACGCGAATAAACGTAACATAAGCGATATAAAGACGGAACATAATTATTTCGTAAATATTAAAAAAAATAAAAATTAATTTTTAAAAAGCAGCGATAAAATAACGGGAAAAAAACGAAAAACGGACGTAACGGTAACGATATAATGGTAATACGACAATCCTGGAAAGAAAAAAAAAACAAAAAAAAAAACAAAAGGAAATGCGGATATTTATTTCACAAAAACGGAAAGAAATTGGTAAAACTCTGCGTAACTAATAAATAAAGCCCGGCAACGTAACGACATTATCATATTCGCCGCCGGCCCTAATATTATGTTTCCCCGAATCCGGAACAACGCCCTTTAAGCAGCCCTATTTCGGCATTACGCCGCCGTTTCTGCATTACCTTTGCACCGTACCGCAATACCCAACATATTACAGAAAATCCAGGGTTCAAACCCGGGATATACTACTTGGCTTAATTTTTTTTAAATAATTAAAAACAATTACCTTAAAAAAGGGAAGTTATTATTACGGTATTAACGTTACAGCTTAGTTAAGTTACCATAACGTTATATATACGTCGGCGCTTTGCGTTTACTAGCTAGTTTTTTTTTATTTTTATAATAACAAAATACTTTACCCAGACCTAAAAAACGATTAACGCCATAACATAAACCTGTAAGTCCGTTAAACTTTTTAAATACTACTATACAACTTAAGTTATTTAAAATACCAAACCTATTAAGCCCTTAAAGCCGGTTATATAACTCTAAGTTACTATCGGATCTTTTCTTATTAAAACTCGAACCGCTTTTAAAAAAGCCAAGTTTTATTAGGTTATAACAAAAAATGTATATATAATAAAATAACTTATTTTTTAATAATTAATATTGTGATAAACGTATTACACCACCGAGTAAGATATACCACCGAGTTAAAAGCTTTTTAGCATTCCGTAATAATATATTTAAATAGCAACGTTTTATAAAAGCAAATCTCATTAAATTGATAATCTAGTTAGAAGCTATCTAGAAACGGAGAACCGTCTTGTTTATGTAAGTTTAGTTAATAACGTCTTCAAAACGTCCTGAAACGTTATGCTTTTCAACGAGGAAGCTACTTCCTAGCGCAGCGGAAAGTTCATATCACGTCCTATACCAGCTTATTGGCTACACCAGCTTGTCGGCCGGTTTTTGGCATCTTTAAACAACAAATTCAAAGTAATTAACTATAACACTATAAATTAATTCTAATTAATCGGATTCTTTATTAATAAACGTATTTACAGCTTTTTTATAAGTACGTATATTATATCTGGGTTTACTGTAAACGTTATATTTCCGTTTTTTTATTTCAACTTTTTTGCGATAATTATCTTTAGCTGCTGTTGGTTGCATTTTTTTATTATTTTTTTTTCGGCTAAAAAAACTTTTTTTTATATAGTAAGTAAGTTTTTTTAAAAAACGTTTATTTTTAATCTTTCGGCGTTTGTTAAAAAAATAGTTGGTTTTACGTAATTTAACGGGGTTTTTTTAAAAAGAACGTTTTCGTATAAAAATATTAAGTTATTTTTTATTAAAAAATTAACCGATTTAACTATCTTTATCGGCGAGCTCCCCTGGTAATTTCTGATTTTTTTTATAAGTATTATCATCGCTTTTTTGTTTTTTTATATATTTCAAAAAGTTTTCGACGGTGGGAAAAAAATAAAAGCGGTAAAAGTAAATAGCGAAACGGTTAACGTAAATATAGTTAAAGAAATTTCCAAATCGGAAACAACGGTATTAGAATTAAATAAAACAAATTCAGTTTTTGCGAAGCCGGATTTGATATTATCGGACGTTATAACGGCTTTAAACGCGTTAAAAAACCGGTAAGAAAATTTTTTTTAACGATATAAATATAATAACGTCGTATTAAATTTTCGATATAAAACGTATAAACGCGTTTTAAAACGGAAAAATAAAGTATATCGAAAAATTAAAGTTAATAAAAAAACTAAAAAAGTATATAAAACGTAATAATATCGTAATTTACGTAATATTTTTCGAATTTTATCGAATAATAACTTTCGTAACCGTCGAAAATAAAAAAACATTTCGGTTTTTTATATACGTTCGAATATATTTATTAAAATGTTGAATTTATTTTAAATTAAATTCGTTTGTTATATAATTATTATAACTAATTTCGATTTTTTAATTAAATAATAATAAGTTATTATAATATTAAAATTTAAAATAATTTTTCCTGTTAAAATAATAAATAACGGTATAACTTAATTTTACGAATTTATAATTTATATAATTATAATTTATTTTCAACTATTTTAATAAGTTTATTTAAGTTTTTTACATTTTTTGGCGTTTAAAATTATTATGTTATATATTATTAAAACTCCTATTAAAAATTCCGTTTTATCGAAATTATAAATATTTGTTTTGGTAATACCGGATTTTACGATTATAACCCGAACTAGTTCGAACTATTTGCGAAATACCTTTAAATTTTCGTATAACACTTTTTAATAATTAATTTTCCGATTTAAACGTATATGGAATTTTTTTTACCGTCGAATAAATCTCGACGCCCAGTTAACCCCGACGCGCTTTATAACGCGTTAAGCCAGCAACAAATTCGCCATATATTCAACATATTAAAACCGGACAGAAAACGCTTATGTATCTAAATTAAGAATTCGGTTAATAATTAATTTCTTTTCGATCGGCGTTAATTTTCGTAATTAAAATAATATCGGTTCGGCTACGTTTACCGCTATATTACTCTTTTAATGTAAATTTAGAAATACCATAAATAAAACTAATTTTTAATAACTTAATTTCGGATTAATTTTTTAACCTAAACGGCTAGGTTTATTCTAAATACTTTTATAAAACGTTCCATGTTGTTGGTATTAAAAAATCGATTATTAAAGTTAAAAGGCTGAAAATTTAAAAAACTAGCCGACGAACTGATATAGCCGACAAGCTGGTATAGGACGTTAATTATAATATTATAAATTAATTCCAATTAATCGGATTTCTTTTTGCTAGATATATTTATAGCTTTTTTGTAAATAGGTGCATTATATTTAGGCTTACCGCATATGTTACATTTGCGTTTATTGGTTTTATTTATTTTTTACGACAAGTACTTTTAATTTCTATTAGCTGAAAGTTTTCATTACTTTTTTTCGGCCAAATAAGTTTGTTTTTTAATATAGTAAGTATTTTTTGTTTTAAAAAATGTTTATTTTTGGTTTTTCGACGCTTGTTAAAAGAATAGTTGGTTTCGCATAATTAAGCGGCTTTTTTCGGAAAAAAAGCAATTTCGTAAAGAAGTAACAAGGTTACTTTTTGTTAACAATTAAGCAATTTAATTATTCTTATCGGCGAGTTACCCGGGTAATTTGTTTAAAAATAAATAACGTCGTTAATTTATTACGTTTCAGATATTTTTAAGTTTTTATAAATAAAGATAAAATAAAACCGGCGGAAGTAAACGGCCAAAAGATTAGCATAAATATAACTTAAAAATTCTATATTGGAAAAAGCGGCATTAAAATCGAATAAAACAGATTTAGCTTTAGCAAAACCGGACTTAATATTATCAAACGTTATAACGTCTTTAAACGCGTTATAAAAACCGGTAAATTCTTTTTCGCTATATAAATATAATAGTAATTTTTATTTTTTTTACAAATATTGTTTCCGTTTTTTTTGTATTTTAGATATTTCGAAGGGTTTTCGACAGTAGTGAAAAAATGGAACCGGCGGAGGTAAACGGCAAGACGGTTAGCGAAAATACAACCAAAGGAAATTTTAAATCGGAAAAAACATTATTAAAATCGAATAAAATAAATTTAATTTTAGCAAAGCCGGATTTAATATTATCGGACGATATAACAGTTTTAAACGCGTTATGGAAATTAATAAGAAATCTTTTTACGATATAAATATAATAACGTCGTATTAAATTATCATTATAAAACGTATAAACGCATTTTAAAACCAAAATAAAAATAAAAAGGTATATAAAACGTAATAATGTCGTTATTTGCGTAATATTTTTCAAATTTTATCGAATAATAATTTTCGTAGCTATCGAAAAAAAACGGTTCGTTTTATATATATATTTAAGTATATTTTATCAAAATAGTAAATTTATTCTAAATTTAAATCGTTTGTTATTTAATTAATATAATTCAATTGAACTTTTTAATCGGTTATTAATAAATTATCGCGATGATAAAATTTAAATTAGGTTTTCTTTATTAAAGTAATAAATAACAGTATAATGTAATTTTACGAATTAATAGTTTATATAATTATAACTTATTTTCAATTATTTTATTACGTTGATGTAAGTTTTTTATATTTTTTAACATTTGTAGTTATTATGCTGTACAGGGTTGCTAATGTAGTTTGTAGTTACTAACTACTGTAGTTTTAGTTAGGTTCCTAACTAACTAATGTAGTTTTAGTCAGATTACTAACTAACTACAAACTACATGTAGTTAGTTAGTTAGTAACTATAAAAAAACTAAAAACTAAAGTTATTTTTTAAGAAAAACCCGAATATTTAATATGTTACTTAAAATCCGACTTTTTTAAAATTGCAAATTATAATTTTAACTTATTAAGTTAGTAATAAAATAAAATTATATATCTTGATTTTAAAAACTTTTTAATTAACGGAATTATTATATTTTATCATTTTTCCATATTAAATTTATTGGTCTAGTTAAATTATTAGGATTTCTGGAAATATTACATACAGCTTTTTTGTTTTAAAAACTTACATACAGGTACTTTCGCTTTTTATTTAAGGGAATTTATTATTAAAAATTCTATAACCATCTTTTAATAAAACTTAACGTTTTAATACATATAAAAGATATTTTTAATTAACTATACTTATTTTAGTTGCTAAGTTATAAATTGAAGAAATATTGAAAACTTTAACTTTTTGCTTCTTGCTTATAAGTTATATAAGTGTAAATTTAATACTTTAATTAAATTATACGTCTAATGTAATATGTAATAATTTGTAAATATTATATTTTTAAACTTTATTAATTAATGCATAATAAAGTTAATTTTCATCTACTTTTGTTTTTATTCGTCGACGTATAGTCTTTAAAAAAAGGTTTTTTTTTCAAACTTTTCGGTTACAGCTTATTAGGTATGCTTACCTTATTTATATTTTCTTTTATCTTTAAAACTTTTTAAGAAGCTTTAAAAATATAAATAACTTATAATTAAATAAATGTAAGTTATGTCTTTTTATCCTATAATAAATGGGGTTTTTATTTGTTATTTTCGAAAACTTCTTTACAAGTTTTAAACCTTTTTACCTTTTTATTCCTTAATTTCTTCCGCTTCCGTATTTTCTTTATATTGCATTTCCAATACCTTTATATCCTTAATTTTCCAGCTTTTAAATAAAGTTAACTGCTTAACCGTTTCCGGTAAATTATGTTTATACTAATAAATTATATTTATAAGAAAAAGGAAGTTGTTTAACAAAACGGTGGCTTTAATACCATATTAGCAGATATTAATAAAGAAATATACCCAAGAAAATAAAAGAGTTCTATATAAATTATATAAAATACAAGTAATAAAATAAACTTTTATATTAAGTTTATGTATTTATTTATTTTTCTATATATTTATCTTTTTATTTTATTTTTTATATAGTTAGCCTTTTAGTTAGTCTTTTAGTTATTTATTTTTTTAGCATTTTGGTTATTTTTTTATTTAAAATATTTATTTCTAAATTTATATATTTTAAACAGCCAAAACTTTTTTTAAATAAACCCGGTGTAGTTTTTAGTTTTTTTGTAGTTACTAACTAACTACATGTAGTTAGTTTTAGTCTGGCTACTAACTAACTAATGTAGTTTTAGTCAGGCTATTTACTAACTACAAACTACAAATTGTAGTTTATAGTTACTAATTTAGTAACTAATTAGCAACCCTGATGCTGTATATTATTAAATGTTTTATTAAAAAGCCCGTTTTGTTAAAATTGTAAATATCATGTTTTGCGATATTATATTTTGCAATTATAACTTAAATTAATTTAAATTATTTACGAAATATGTCCTGAGTTTCGTATAATTTTTTTTAATAATTAATTTGTCGATTTAAACGTGTTTGGAACCTTTTTTGCTATCGAACAAATTTCGATATTTAATTAACTTTCCCGTATTTTGTAACGCGATAAGTTAATAACAAATTCGCTATGTTTTTAACTTATTAAAGCCAGGCGGAAAACGTTTGTGAATTTAAATTAAAAATACGGTCGACAATCGTTTTTTTTTGCGGCCGGCGTTAGTTTTCGCAAATTAAAAATAATATTGGCCAGGGAAAAATTATAATTAATTCGGGTTTTTAATATATATAAAAAGCGTATATAAAACCGAACTATTTAAAACTAAGTTTCGGGTTTCTTTTTTAACCTAAATAATCAAGTTTATTTTCGGCTTTTTATAAGGCGTTTTATAACGTTAATATTAAAAAATAAACGATTAAAGTTAAATGGTTATAATAGCTAAAAAAGTATCCGGCGAAATGATTTATCCAAAAAGGTGATATAAAACATTAATTAAAACTAGAAATATTATATTATTAAAATTAATTTATTATATTATACATAACGTTTTATAAAGCTCGTTAAAACCTTTTTACTATTTTATATTAACAAATTCAAAATACTTAACCATAACGTAATAAATTAAATCAAATTAAACAGCTTTTTCGTTATTAAACGTATTTACAATTTTTATATAAATATACATATTATATCCAGGCTTATCGTAAATACCGTATTTTGGCTTTTTTCGTATTAACAGTTTTGCGATACTTACTTTAACCCTTATTAAGTGCATTGTTTTATTATCCTGTCTTTCGGATAGAAAGGATAATTTTCTTTTTACATAATATATATTTTTCCTTTTTGAAAACGTTTGCTTTTAATTTTTTAACGGTTTGTTAAAAAAGAATTAGTTTGCGTAATTTGAGAAAAGATTTATACAAAACGGTTTTCGTATAAAAGTATTAAGTTACTTTTTGCAAAAAAAGAAAGGATAACTGACTTGATTATTTTATAACGAGGTCGCTTAAAAATCCTTTTTTATAAACAATGTTCCCGGTTTTTACCTTTTTAAATATTTCGAAAATAAAAATAAAAATAGAACTGGGGGAAGTAAACAGCAAAACGGTCGGCATAATTACAACCAAAAAGGATTTCCAAATCGGAAAAAACGGTACTAAAATAAAATACAATAAATTCAGTTTTGCAAAACCGGATTTAATATTATTAAACGTTATATTAACTTTAAACGCGTTATAAAAACATGCCAAAAATATCCTTTATCGGAATACAAATAAAAAAACGTCGTATTAAACTTTCGATATATAATATATAAATACGCTTTAATATTAAAAAAATATATATCGAAACTTTACAGCTAATAAATAAATAAATAAATAAATAAATAAATAAATAAATAAATAAATAAATAAATAAATAAATAAATAAATAAATAAATAAATAAATAAATAAATAAATAA
>QJOB01000354.1:4148-38303 GCA_004155035.1 Monosporascus sp. 5C6A
CTGGCACATCAGCTTCAGGAAGCGCGCTGGCTGATCCGCAACGCGCAGCAGCGCTTTGCCACCATCCAGCGCGTGGCAGAGGCGATCGTTGCGCACCAGAAGCATTTTCTGGAATACGGCGAGGTGGCCATGAAGCCGCTGGTGCTGCGCGATGTGGCCGAAGAACTCGGGCTGCATGAATCGACCATCTCTCGCGCCACGGGCAACAAGTACATGGCGACGCCGCGCGGCATCTTCGAGTTCAAGTACTTCTTCTCGCGCCAACTGGCGACGGACACTGGCGGTGCATGCTCGGCGGCCTCGGTGCGGGCGCTGCTCAAGGAGATGATCGAAGCCGAAGACGCGGACGCGCCGCTCTCCGATGTGTCGCTCGCGAAAATGCTGGCCGAGCAGGGCGTGATCGTTGCGCGCCGCACGGTCGCCAAATACCGCGGCCTCATGCGCATTGCACCCGCCGAAATGCGGCGCCAGGTCTGACCACCGTGCGCAAGCTGCCCACCGATCACTACCCGCATCGCCACGACGGCGATGCCACAGCCGCCGGGTTGCATCTGGCGGACGTCACGATGTTCTGGGCGGCGGAAAGCGGTGGCGTCAAACGCTACCTGCGGGCCAAGCACGACTTCCTGCGCTCCACGCACTGGCGGCACACGTTGGTTGTACCCGGCACGGCGGACGACGCCAGCAACGAGATCGCCGTGGTGCCCGGCGTGCCGCTGCCGCTTTCGCACGGCTATCGCATTCCGCTGCGCACCGGACCAGCGGTGCGTGCTCTCTGTGCGTTGTCGCCGGACCTGATTGAAGCCGGGGACCCCTATCGGCTGTCGTGGGCGGCGGTACATGCCGGCGCGCGGCTGCAGGTGCCGGTGGCGGCGTTCTATCACTCCGATCTGCCTGCGTTCTTCCGCCGGCTGGGCGGCCCACCCGCGGAACTGGCCGCAGCGGCGTACGCCCGCAAGCTGTATCCGCACTTCGACACGGTGTTCGTGCCCAGCCGCTACATCGCGCAGAAGGTGGCCGACCTGGGCGTGCAGCGCATTGAGCTGCAACCGCTGGGCGTGGACACGCGCCTTTTCCACCCCGCACGGCGCTCGCTGCGCTGGCGCGAACAGCTGGACCTGCCGCGCGATGCCCGCGTGCTCCTGTACGTCGGCCGCTATGCGCCGGAGAAAAACCTGCACGTGCTCTGCGACGCGGTAGACAAGCTCGACGACGGGAGCGTGCTAGTCACCATCGGCTCGGGCCCGACACCTCCGCGCGGCAAACATGTTCGCGCGCTCGCTTATGAAGGCGATGCGCAGCACCTGGCCGCCGCCATGGCCAGTGTCGATGTTTTCGTGCATGCAGGCGATCAGGAAACGTTCGGCCTCGTCGCGTTGGAAGCGATGGCCAGCGGCGTGCCGGTCGTCACGTGCGCAGCGGGCGGCTTGAGCGAGCTGGTGGACGAGCGCGTCGGCTATGCCGTGCCACGTTGCACCGCGGACGATTTTGCCCAGGCGCTCCAGGCGCTGCGCCAACGGGATCCAGTGACGCTCGCGCACGCCGCGCGCCGCCATGCGATGCAGTACGACTGGCGGGCCGTGCTGCCGCAGCTGCTGCACCGCTATCTGGCGCTGCTCGGCCGGCAAGCCGGCACCGCCGCAGCAACGTTCGAACCGGCTCACGAGCGCGTGCGCGCATTGCGCAGCCGTTAGCCCAGACCACAGTCGCTTAGTTGATCATCATGTCGCGCTATCTCATTCTCGCCATGCACGATGTCACGCCCGCCAACTGGCCTGCGTGCAAGGTCTTGCTCTCTGCGTTGGACGAGGTGGCGCGCGTACCCAAATCGCTGCTGGTCATTCCAAACTTCTATCGCGGCCCGACCGCCCGCAACAGCGAGCGCTTCTGCCGCGTGATGAGCGAATGCCTGGCGGAGGGCGATGAACTTGTGCTGCATGGCTATGCGCACCTCGATGACCAGCCTCCGGGCGGCTTGATCAATCAACTGATCCGCACGCGCTATACCGCCGGTGAAGGCGAGTTCTCGGCGATTCCGCTGGCAGCAGCGCGTGCGCGCATCGAAGCCGGCGCCGCGTGGTTTGCCGCCAACGGCTGGCCGCTGCATGGCTTTGTCGCACCGGCGTGGCTGATGAACCCGGCCACCTGGGAGGCACTCGACGGGCTGCCACTGCGCTACACAACCACGCTGCGGCGGTTTTACCTGCTGCACCCGCGCCGCCCGCTCAAGGCACCGTGTCTGACGTATAGCGTTCGCTCGCCGGCGCGCCGGCTGGTGTCACGCTACTACTTACGCTGGCTCGCGCAGCGGCACGCCGACGCGCCGCTGCTGCGCCTGGGCCTGCATCCGGCCGACGCAGCGCATCCCGACGTCATTCGCCATTGGCAGGAACTGCTTGCCACATGCCTGGAGACGCGCACCCCCGTCACCAAGAACGGCTTTGCGCAGGCCCTGGCGCAAGCCTGGATGGGCGGCCCGGAAACCACCGTCACCGGGCACGCGCAAACGTCGTACTGAGCGCGGGCCTCAGAACAGCCACACCGACAACCCGCCGATCAGCATCCCAAGCCCGGCTCCCGCCAGCACGTCGCTCGGATAGTGCAGGCCGAGCACGATGCGGGAGATGGCGACCATCAGCGTGAACGGCACCAGCGCCAGCGCCATGCGCGGGTAGTACGCTGCCATCACGATGCTGAACGACACCGCATGCAGCGTGTGACCCGATGGAAAACTGAACTGATCGAGCACGCGCCCGCACAGGTGGATCTCTTTGCAGGAAAGATAGGGTCGCGGACGGCACACGCCGCGCTTGAGCACAATGTAGATGACGAGCGAGAGCAGCCCCGTGAGCCCCATCTGCTTGGCGCATTCCCAGCCGGCCTCACCGCCCACGACCGGCAGCGCGGCCATCAATGCATACCAGAGCATGCCGTCACCAAGGCGGCTGACACCACGATAGAAGCGCATGGCCGAGGCATTGCCCGCCACGTGGTTGAGCGCCACGGCGAGCTGCCGATCGCGCTCGCGCCAGCGCTTCCAGTCAGGCCAGGCGTGGGTCGCCATGGTAGGCCTCCCCGTTGGTGGCAGCGTCGCGCACGGCAATGAGCGCGGCTTCAAAGCGTTCGAGCACGCGCGGCCAATCCAGGCCCTGCGCCGTCAGCCGCGCTGCCTGCCCGAGGCGTTGCCGCAAGCCGGCATCGGTGGCGAGCGCGACGGCCGCCTGCGTGAAGGACGCGGTATCACCGACGGGCGCGAGCCAGCCGTTCTCCTGGCTGCGCACGAGCATGCCGGCCGCTGCGGTATCGAACGCGACCACGGGCAAACCGCTGGCCATCGCCTCGACCACCACGTTGCCGAAGGTCTCGGTCAAACTCGGAAAGAGAAACACGTCAGCCGATGCATAGTGCGCGGCCAGTGCCTCGCCATGCTGCGTTCCGCCAAAGATGGCATCGGGACAGTGCCTGCGCAGTGCGTTGCGCTGCGGGCCATCGCCCACCATGACGAGGCGTGCGCGGGGCACGCGCTTGCGCACCGCATGAAACGCATCGATCGCGACACCGAGGTTCTTTTCCAACGCCAGACGGCCAACCGTGAGCACGACCGGCGTATCGGCATTGGCGCCCCACTGCGCGCGCAATGCGTCGCTGCGGGCCTGGGGTGTGAATTGGTGTGCATCGACGCCGCGTGTGCTGACGGTCAGGCGCGCAAAATCGAGTTCGCTCAACTGCCGCTGCAATTCGCGTGTGGGAACGAACGTGCGGTCGGTGCGGTTGTGAAAGGCACGGAGATACGCGCGCACCAGCGTCACGGCGCCCTCCCACGCATAGTGGCGGCCGTATTCGTCAAAGCGCGTTCTGAAATCCGACGTCACCGGCAAACCGAGTTGCCGCGCGGCGCGAATGGCTGACCAGCCGAGCGGCCCTTCCGTGGCGACATGCACAAGGTCGGGCCGATAGGCGGCCCACGCGCGAAGCAGGCGCCGGCGCGCGGGCAGCCCCATGCGCAAATCCGGATACAGCGGAATCGGCACGCCAGGAACGCGCAGCGTGTCGTCCGCCAACGCGGCCTTGCCGGCGTCGATGGCACGTTGGCGCGGGCGCACCACCATCACGTCATGCCCGCGCGCCTGCAGAAACGCCACGGTGCGCGCGGCAGTGAGCGACACGCCATTGAGTTCCGGCGGCCAGGTTTCGGTCACATAAGCGATGCGCATGCGCCGGTCAACCCTTGTGCTCGTCGCGGCTGTGCGAAGGGCCGCCCGTCTGGCCTCGCTTGTGGGCAAGGTCATCTGCGCTGCGATTGGCGACTTGGCGATCGCTGTCGTCGCGATTGGCCGCCTGGCGTTCGCGCACGACGCGCTCCACGCCCGGGGTGTTGTGCAGATCGGTGTCGAGCTGGCCGCTTTCGATGTCGCGCGCGGCCTGCTCCACATCGCTGCGCGGTGCGGAACGTTGCTCTTCAAGGTGCTGGTCGCGCTCGTGCGGCAGCCGATCTGCCGAGCCCGACTCCGGCTTGCCTTGCTCCGGCTTGCCGAGCATCTTTTCGATGTTTTCAGCATTTCGGCCTGCGCCTGGCGCACGCAGCGGTGTCATGCCTGCCGGCCGTTCGCCGCGCTGATGCGGGCTACGTAAGGTGGGGCGTAGTCGGTTCATGGCGCCCTCCTGCGGACGTGATCTGGTTGTGCCTTGCGCACCGCAACCGACGTGCCCACAGCGCACGCCCACATCATGCAAGGTGCAAGACCTGCACCGCTGCTGCACAACCACGCGGTGCAGACGGTGCGGATTAACCATGCATGTGCCGGCGTCGCGGCGTGATCATTGCGTAAGGGTTACATGCGCGCTTGTAACGCTTGCTGCGCCAGGTGATTGAGAGGCAATCAGCGGGGGCGGTGCACGCGTTCCAGGCGCCGTGTGGAACGGCCGCGCAGTCGGTCCAGCAGCCGCTGCGACACGCCGGCCGGCGCATCGGTGGTGCCGAGCAGCGTACCAAGCGGGCGCAGTCGGTCGACGTGATCACACACCACCTTGATCATCGCCGTGATCGACGTCCCAAGCAGCAAGCCCCACAGGCCCCACAGCCAGCCCCACAGCAGCAGGCCGATGTAGACCACACACGGGTCGAGCTTGGACGCCCGGCTCTGCAGCCACGTCACGAGCAGCGTGCCGACCAGCGTGGCCAGCAGCAGCGTAACGCCTGCCACGACAAGCGCATCCGACCACGCGCCCATCTGCAGGTATGCGCCGATGCCGCTGGCCACGGCAATCACCACCGAACCGAGATACGGCACGAAATGCAGCACAGCGGTCGCCAGACCCCAGACCGCCGCGTCTTCCATGCCGAGCAGCACAAAGGCCACCGTGGTCAGTACACCCAGCATGATGTTGGTGGCAAACAGCACCAGCAGCGAATACTGAATCTGCGTGCCGATCACCGCCATCATGCGCACCGCGCGCTTCTTCTCGCTCAATGTGTTGCCCACTGCACGCACCCATTTGCGCTTGAGTGCCTGGCCCGAAGCGAGCAGGAAGTAGACGAGAAACGAGACCACGACGAGTTGCCCCGCCAGCGCGAAGAGGCTGGCGGAGCCTGTCCATAGAAACTCGCGCAGCGGCAGCACCGGCTGCGCGGCAGCTGGCTCGGCGGAAGCCGGGGTCGCGGGCGAACGCTTGGCAGGTGCTGGTGCCGGCTTGCCCTGCACGCCTTCGGCGGCATGCTCGAGCGCGACGGTCACATCGCGCATCTTGTCGAACGCGCCGCCCATGTGCCCGCGCATACCGTCGACGGCTTGCGCCATGCGCTCCGCCGCAACGGGCAACCGGTCCGCCATGGCCGACACGCCGTCTTGCATTCCGAAGACCAGCATCGCACCGGCAATCCACAAGCCCAACACCACGATGCCCGCGGCTAGGGGGCGCGGGACATAGCACCGCCGCAGCCACACCACCACCGGATTCAACGCAAACGCGAGCACCACCCCCAGCGTAACCGGCACCAGGAACGCTCGCGCCCACTGCAGAAACACCAAGGTGCCGCCAATGGCCACCAGCACCATCGCCACGCGCCAAGCCGGCTGCCGCAGCCCGTCGAGCAGGCTACCGTGCAAGGGTTCCAGCGGCGTGGTGGGTGGGGTCGGTTCGGCTGGCATGGCAGAGAATGCGGTTCTCCGTCCTCTGCGCAAAAGTCGTGCCCTGGCGGGCTATGACACGGAAGCAGCAGGCATCGCCAGCATCCGCAACGTACGCACCAGATCGTACGGCGACACAGGCTTGATCAGGTGTTCCTGAAAACCGGTGGCCAGCGCCTGAGCGCGATCGTGCGGCTGCGCAAAGGCGGTCAGCGCGATGGCCACCATCGGTGTCGCGCCGGTGGGCAGGTGTTCGTGTTCCCAAGCACGAATTCTCTGCAGGATCGCGTAGCCGTCTTCATCGGGCAGCGCGATGTCGCACACCACCGCCTGCGGGAGGCCTGCTTCACCCCGTGCGCCCCAGAGGTCGAGCAGCGCCATCGTCTCGTGCCCGGAGCCCACGCTGCCGACCTCCGCACCGACCTGCGTGAGCAATGTCGCCAGCGCGTCGCGCGCATCCTGCTGGTCGTCAACCAGCAGCACGCGCAGGCCCGCCAGTGAAGGCAGTGGCCCGCTGCGTTCGGGGTCTTCAGCCAGCGGCGTGATCAGATCGGCGCCGGCATGCAGCGGCAGGTACACGGTAAAGGCAGCGCCATGCTGGTCGCCCTCACTGCGCGCATACACGCGCCCGCCGTGCAACTCGGTCAGGCGCTTGACCAACGCGAGCCCAAGCCCCAGTCCACCCGTGCGCCGCGTGTGCGCGCCGTCGGCCTGGCGGAATGGATCGAACAGATACGGCAAGAACGCCGGCGCAATCCCGCGGCCGTTATCGCGTACGACAATGCGCGCCACCTCGCCCAACAGATCGGCAGACAGCCAGACATCACCGCCTTCCTGCGTGAACTTGATGGCGTTGGTCAGCAGGTTCCACACGATCTGCTCGACACGATCGGCATCGCCGTCAATTTCGTGATCGTCCAGGTCGATGGTGGTGTGCAGGGCGATGTGGCGTTCGGCGGCCAGCGCGTGCACGCTGTTGAGCGCGCGTTCCAGCGCCGTGCGCAGCACGAACGGTTCACGCGTCAACCGCAGCTTCCCGCTCATCACGCGTGTTGCGTCCAGCAGGTCTTCGATCAGGCGTACCTGCTGCTCGACGCCCGTCTTGATGCCCGCGAGCGCACGCTGCATGAGCGGCGCACCGCCGGCGATCTGGCTCTCCAATACATACGCCCAGTTCTGGATGCCATTGAGCGGCGAACGCAGCTCGTGCGACACCACCGCCAGGAACTGATCGCGCGCCCGCGCCGCGGCTTCTGCCTGCGCACGCGCGGCTTGTTCGCGCAGCAGCAGCGCATCGCGCTCGCGCTCGGCCTCGGTGCGTTCGGTCACGTCGTAAATGATGAGCAGCGCCGATTCCATCGCGCCATTCCGATCGGCTTCCGGAATCACGCGCGCGTTGTAGTGCGCAATGCGCGGACGTCCGTCGAGCACGTCCAGATGCAAGGCAAGCGTCTGTTCTGCGCCCACGGCGAACGCGTGGCGGGCGGCGTCCTCCAGCGGGCGCGTGACCTCGGTGGCGAGCGGCGATGCCGCCAGCGTCTTGCCAATCATCACGGCAGGCGTCACGCCAAAGGCTTCGGTGACCGCGCGGTTGACATACATGCAGCGCAATTCGCGATCGAGCCGCGCGATCACGTCGGGCGCGTTCTCGACCAGCGTGACGAATTCGCGCTGATGGCGAAAGCGCTCGTGCTCGGCCTCCTTGCGCTCGGTGATGTCCTCCACCACGCAAACGAGCGCCTGTACCTTGCCGTCCGGCCCATGCTGCGGCGAGTACGCGGCGTGCACGAAGCGACGGCCAACATCGGCCCGATACTGCAACTCCATTTCAAACTCGACGCGCTGCCCCGCGAATGCGTCGTTCAGGTGCGACAGGACACGCGCATACGCTGCTTCGCCCATCAGATCGCGCAAATGTCGGCCCAGCACGTCTTCGTGCCGAAAGCCCAAGCGCTGCGCGTAGGCGCGGTTGGCAAAGCGCACGCGGTGCTCGGGGTCGATCTGCACGAGCGGAAACGGCACGCTTTCAGTGAGCCATTGCAACTGGAATTCCGACTCGGTGAGTGCAGCCAGGGTCTGCTGGCCCTGCGTCACGTCTTCGACCACGCCCACGGCATGGGCGGACGCACCGTCGAGGCGTGGCAGGAGGTAGCCGCGTTCGCGAACGCGGTATTCGCGCGTTTGGCCGTCGTCGGTGCCGAGCCAGCGGTATTCGAGGGCAAACTCCCGCCCCCGTGCTAAACCCTCCCAAGCAGCACGCAGCGCGACATGGTCATCCGGATGCACATGGACGAGCCAGCGGTCCCGGATACCGCACAAAGAATCGGGCTGCACGCCCCACGTTTGCGCCCCGGCGCTCACGTGCAGACGCGTTCCCGTCAACGGATCGTCTACCCAGAACACATCCACCTGCTTCCTGGCGGCCGGTGCAGCACACGTCTCGCGCGCTGCGCGCACGGGTGCCGACCAGCCCGTTACGGATTCACTCATTGCGCCCTTCTTAGCAGTTTTCATTCCCGCCCTCGCCGCCCAAAAAAAACGGTGCCGCAGCACCGCATCATAGGGCGTGGAGCGAAGTTACTGCGAGGGCAATTCAGACGCCGTCTGCGAGGCACCGTTGGCCTGGGCCACCAACACGCGAATCGCATTCGGCGTCACCGCACCGACGCCCCCGGCCGGCAGCGTGGTGATCAGCCAGTCGGCGTTGTTGGCCAGGCTGAACGGTTGCGAGGTGAAGATGATGTTCTTCGTCCCGGCCGTCGCCACCCGCACCTGGTACGTGCCGCCATCGACGTAGATCGAATCCTGCGTGCTGGCCGGCGACGCGCCGCCGTAACCGGCACCGCTCATGGTCGGCGCAATGGCTGAAAGATCCACGTTCGGCGCGGTCACGTAGACGTCGACGTTGGGGGCGTTGTACGAAGCGTTGAAGGCACGCACGCGCGCCTTGTCCGACAGGATCGACTTGTTGTACGGGTCGTCGATGAGGGCCAGGCTCGTGGCCGAACCGTTGGCGCCTACGATGGCCAGCGCCGTATAGCGGTGGCCGTTGGCCGGTGTGAATCCGGCCGAGGCCAACGGGGTACTGCTGCCCGTGTTCGACACCGTGGCGGTGCTGGCCGTCGCGTCGATGCCAAAGTAGTTGCTGACGTTCTTGAACGCGACATTGGAGGTTTTCGTGGTGCCGTTCACCCCGAAATCGACGTTGCCGATGAACGGGTTGGCGTGCACCGTGCGGTACTGCGGCGCGCTGGTGCCGATGATCTGCCCGATGTCATTGTCACCGCCACCGCATCCCGCCAATACACCTAACGAACCCAGCGCCAACACGGCGGCGATCTTTCTGATCTGTATCTTCATCTTGCACCTCGGAGGGAGAGTCTTTTCATGAATCGGGCCGCATGCATCGCGCGCCCATGGTCGTTGTTGTCGACGTGTGGAGCCGAAGATAAACGCGCACATTCGGCGCGCCTATCGAACCGGTTCCGATCGTTCTGTCGGATGCGTCCGACACACGAGGCGACGTTCCCGCATTGAGCATGGGGCGTGCCCGTTGGGCTTGAGGTGATCCTCCAATCGGCACGTGGGGCCGTCCGCGAGTACGGATCGCTATACTTGCGCGACCTGTGTTTTCTTTGTGCGCCACACCCGCTTCGCATGCCCGAACCGCGCCCCGCCAACGCCGCGCCTCGTCCCGACAACGCCGCTTCCCAGGCCGCTCTGCAGGTATTCGCGCAAGAACGCGAACGCGTGCAGGCGTGGCTTGCGGCGCGGGCTTCGGGCGCACGCGCGGTAGGTGCCTCCACGCTGTCGCAGTACCGTGTGGAAGCCGAGCGCATGTGCTGGTATGCGCGTACATTCGGTAAGCCGATCGCAAGCTGGCAGCGTGACGACGCATCGGCCTACCTGCGCTTTTTGCAAGAACCGCCTGCATGGGCGGTCAGCGCGCGCGGCACCGAACGTGACGATGCCAACTGGACGCCGCTGCGCGGTCCGCTCTCTGCACGTTCCGCGCGGCAAAGCAGCATCATCGCCGCCAACCTCTGCGGTTGGTTGCAGCGCACGGGCTATCTGCGCGCGAACCCGTTTCTCGATGACGACGCGCTCGTCCTTACCGTGCCGGCGCCCAGCACGCCCGCGGGCAAGCCCGTCACAGCATCAGAACCAGACACCGCACTGTGCGCATCCGACATGGCATTGATGATCGATGCGGTACGTGCGCGTGTCGCGTTGGGCCGTGAAGCGCGCTTGCGCCAAGCGCGCGACCACTTCCTCGCCGTGCTTCTTGCGCAGGCGGGCATGCGCGTGTCTGAGTTGATGTTTGCCCGCATGGGCGATGTCGCGCTGCATGCGGTGCCGGCCGCGCAGGCAACAACCGGCGCGCAGCTCCCGTCATCGGTCTGGCTGCTGGCGGTCGGCACGGGCCGCGCGCAGCGCTGGCTGCCATGCGATGCGTTGATGTCTGCCCTGCGTGAGTACCGCACGGCCTTCGGCCTGTCGCCACTGCCGCTGCCGAACGAAGCCACACCGCTGCTGCTGTCGGTGCGCAAGCGCTCGCCGCGACGCGCGGACGGCACCATCATCGACTCACCTGCCCTGCGCCGCGACTTCGGCGAGCGCAAGGGCATCGCCTCGCGTTCGCAGCTGCTGCTCATCGTCAAGGCCATGCTGGGCGAAGCCGCTGAATATGCCCGCGCCATCGGCCACGCCGACGCAGCCGTGCGCCTTGCGAATGCCTCGCTACGCAGCGTACGCGGTGCGCATTTGCGCGAGCGGCTTGCCACCGGCGAAGCCGCGGCCGACGTTGCCCATGCGCTTGGGCTTGCGGCCCTGCCGAGCGCGTCCGTGCGCGCACGCGACGCCGACCTCGCCGCCAGCATCGTTGACGCAGCCCGCAAGCTCGCCCTCCCGTCCGCCTGACCTTGCTCCACACATCGCGCAGAAACGGGTACGCCCCGCCTGCGAAGATGCGGTATTCGTGCATTGTCGAAATCGATTGTCGGCGCGATTTGCGCGACAGTTGTCGCTTACCTCGTCCGCAGAATCGGGTACGCTTTGTCGTTCAATCGTCGACGGCGGCACGCAGAAACGGGTACGCGAGCCTGCAACATCGCACGCAGAAACGGGTACGCTCTGGTTCAAATCCCGAAAGAAAAACGCGGACGTGAAAGTCCGCGTTTGTTTTGGATCGCTTGAAGACCCGGTGCTCAGTGCCCGCCGGAGAGATAGAAGAAGCGGAACAGAAACACCGCAGAGATGATCCATACGATGATCGGTACCTCTCGCATGCGGCCCGTGAACAGCTTCAGGCCGGAGTACGTGATGAAGCCGAACGCGACTCCGTTGGCGATCGAGTAAGTGAACGGCATCATTAGTGCCGTCAGCACGGCCGGCACGGCCTCGGTGGTGTCTTCCCAGTTCAGGTCGACCAGTTCGCGCAACATCAGGCACGACACATACAGCAGGGCGGGCGCCGTCGCGTACGCCGGCACTACACCGGCCAGCGGCGAAAAGAACAGGCACAGCAGGAACAGCGCGGCCACCGTCAGCGCAGTCAGCCCGGTCCGGCCGCCGGCCTGCACGCCTGAAGCGCTTTCGATATAGGCGGTGGTCGAGGAGGTGCCCAGCAGCGAGCCTGCCATGATGGCCGTGCTGTCCGCCAGCAGCGCCTTGTTCAAGCGGTCCATCTTGCCTTGCTTGAGCAGGCCCGCACGGTTGGCCACGCCCATCAGCGTGCCGGTCGCGTCAAACAGTTCGACCAGGAAGAACACCAGCACCACGTTCAGGATGCCCACCGACAGGGCACCCATGATGTCGAGCTGCAGCAGCGTGGGGGCCAGCGACGGCGGCATCGACACCACGCCGTGGAAGGTGTTGCCCGCAAAGAAGAAGCTCGCTGCCGTCACGGCCAGAATGCCAATCAGGATGGCGCCCTTCACGCGCAGGTGGTCCAGGGCGACGATCACGAAGAGGCCGACCACCGCCAGGATGACCGAAGGCTGGTGCACATCGCCCAGCGTCACGAGCGTCGCCGGATTCTCGACGATCAGCCCAGCCCCTCGCAGCGACACGATGCCCAGGAACAATCCGATACCCGCGGTGATCGCCACGCGAATCGAATGCGGAATGCCGTTGACGATCATCTCGCGAATGCGGAACCCGCTCACCAGCAGGAACAGGCAGCCAGAAATGAACACCGCGCCCAGCGCCGCCTGCCACGTAAAGCCCATGCCCTTGACCACGGCGTACGCAAAGTAGGCGTTCAGGCCCATGCCCGGCGCCATCGCAATCGGGTAGTTGGCGTACATCCCCATGATGATCGTGCCGATCGCCGCGGCAATGCAGGTGGCGACAAACACCGCGTCGTGCGGCATACCCGCGTCGGCCAGGATGTTCGGGTTGACGAAGATGATGTACGCCATCGTGAGGAACGTTGTCAGCCCCGCGAGCACTTCCGTGCGGACGTTGGTCTGGTGTTCCTCGAGCTTGAAGGTGCGCGCAATCAAGGTCATTCAGGTTGTCTCCTCTTGTTGTGAAGTGTCATCGCCGGCCGACGCTGTCCTGCGTCTGACTCCCCCGATGCACGCCCACCATGGGGCGAGGCTACTCTTAGCAAGATTCCGGCACCCCAAGGCGGCGCGGTCGAAATACTGTTCATGCGTATCGAATGATGGAAACGCGACGGCCAACCAAGAGCCGGGCCGGCGCGCGGGATGCGCATGATGCCCGAAACGCGGTGGCTGTGCATCCAGCCGGCGAGATCCATCGCTTTGGCAGCGCAAGGGCGGACTTCATGGAAAAAAACGTACCCGTTTCTGCGATATCCAGAAGCCACGAGGCATCTAGGGCGATCACCGTACCTGTTTCTGCGCTTGTTTCCGCAGAAACAGGTACGTCCCCTTGCAGAAATAGAAGCGCGTGAGAACGAGCAAAGACGTACCCGTTTCTGCGAGCCGCTGAATGGCGTGCCGTACCCGTTTCTGCGGGTGCTCACTCCACAGGGCCTGAATCAATGCGAACCCGTTTCTGCGAGAGCAAGCCGGGATTGGCCGTACCTGTTTCTGCGTGGCCTTTCGCAGAAACGGGTACGGCTAATCTGCAAGCCTCGCCGCCAAGCCTTTGGCTAATAAGGCTTTTTACCCGCAGAAACAGGTACGGTGATCCGATCGCGGGGCACCAAGACATTGGCAAGCCGCATCCTCCGGTGCGGCTTTCAGCGATGAAAGTTCACAACTCCGCCGTCGAGGGGGAAGGCCTGTCGCTGTGCAGCAGCCCGCGGCTTGCGAATCGCCACGCAGAAACTGGTACGCACGGCCTCAAGGCTGACAGTCCGTAAGCGTGCACTCGCTTTTGCAGCAACCTCGTAATTGCGGTGACGCAAAAATCACGGAGATGGGCTCACCCCGCAGATTTGGGTACGCAACGACGCGCCGAAATTGACCTTACTCACGCAGAAACAGGTACGTTTCGGAGATGGTCAGGCTGCGCCCACCCCAGAAATCGCCAAATCCGCCGCAGAAACGGGTACGCGCCTGCAGAAACACACTGAATCACCCCGCCCTCCTACCGTTTTCTGTGGATAACACTGTGGACAACATGATGTTGTCCCCGCAGATTCCGGTACGCCCAATGCGCAGAAGCGGGTACGGTTTCGCGCAGAAGCGGGTACGCCAGCGCGCAGAATCTGGTTCGCAGGTACGCAGAATCTGGTTCGGTTTACGCCACTAAACCTAGTGCTGGCATGGCTTTGCGGGACGCGTATACGGTTTACCTGTAGTAAACGTAGAAGGTATATATGGCTGGTAGTAGGGAAAGGTCTTCCGTGGACAACCTTGACGGTTGCCCACCGATGCCCTTCCCGCGACAACGAGCAAAATTCAGAAAACGTACCCAAATCTGCGTGACAAGGCGAAGGCGTTTTAGTACAAAGGCTCTGAACAATTCTTGCCCACCATGGTCACCAAACGCCTCACACCCAATGGGAAACCGGACGACGATTCGCCCGGCCGCATCATCGTCCCTTCGGGAGGGCAAGTCATTGCCGCGCCGGAGAAGTTTCAGCGCCTGTTCGACGAAGCGCAGGCGATGGAGCGCGAAGACGCCTGGCAAAGCGGCGAGGTCGGCTTTCTCAGCCGTGCCAGCGTGCAGGTCACCCTCCCCTATCGCGCGCCCAAAGGTGCGCCGCCGGTCTGGACGCGCTCCAGCGGCAATATCTCGTTGATGATCCAGCCGGGCTACTTCACGCAGCAGCGTTCCGAGCGGGCAAGCAATGGGCGGCAGCGCATCGTCTCCGAGACGGTCTCCTTCGGCTATCCCTATGGCTCGTATCCGCGTCTGATGCTCGCCTGGATCGGCAAGGAGATCATGGCCAAGAAGAAACGGGGCGAGTTCCAGGGTACGGTGGAAGACCGGCGTATCTCGCTTGGCAACTCGCTGTCCGAGTTCATGTACAACTTGGGCATTCCGATGGCGACCGGCGGCAAGCGGGGCACGATGACGTTGGTGCGCCAGCAGATGATTCGCCTGTTCTCGGCGACAATTGCCATCGTGCAGAACAAGTCGGCACCCAGCAGCCAGAACCAGAACCAGGAGCCGCTATCGATCGATCGTATCGGCTACCTGCTGGCCGACCAATTGTCGACCTGGTGGGATCCCATGCAGCCAGGGCAAGGCTCGATGTTCGAGAGCTTCGTGGTGCTGTCCGAACCGTTCTTCAATGAGCTTGTGAATCGGCCTGTGCCAGTCGATATGCGTGCATTGAAGGCGCTCAAGCAATCGCCATTTGCGCTGGACGTGTATTCGTGGCTCACGTACCGCTTCTTTACGATCCAGAAGCGTACGGAGATTCCTTGGGAAGCACTGCAGATGCAATTCGGTACCGAGACCGAAAGCGAGCGGAAATTCCGTGCGCTGTTCCGAAAGGCGCTGAAGGACGTGCTGGTTGTCTATCCTGACGCCAAGGTGGATGCAGACTCTTCCAAGGCGCTGGTTCTGCAGCCTTCGCGAACCAGTGTGCGCAAATTGGCCTGAAGCTGAACAGGGCGTCGGGCAAAAAGAAAGGGGAGCAGAAGCTCCCCTTTCTTTCATCTCAGGCGATCAGCCTGAAACTTATTCCGGCTTGATCGCCGAGGCTTGCAGACCCTTCGGGCCTTGCTTCACCTCGAAGGTGACCTTCTGGCCGTCCTTCAGGGTCTTGAAGCCCGAACCCTGAATTTCGGAGAAGTGCGCGAACAGATCTGCGCCGCCGCCGTCCGGAGTGATGAAGCCGAAGCCTTTGGTTTCGTTAAACCATTTGACAGTACCCGTGGCCATGCAAAAATTCCTTTAAATAACAAAAAACACGTCGTCCAGCCGATCCGGACATCGCACGAAGAACCGGCTGATTCCGAATCTTGCGTAGACAAAGTCTTCAGACGACTGTCTAAGCATCATAACCAGTTTGGAGCAGAGTGTCGATGGGCGGCATTTTTCCGAAATGTCGCTTTTATGCATCTCACTGGTAAACACCTAGGAAGCCCGTAAATGCGGGGTTGAACACGTAAAGTTATGCGCTAAAGGCCGCATTTACATCTCAATTTAGGTGAGTTGAAAACCGCCTTTCCGTCGTCAGCAGTCTCACCATGCCAGTGAAATTTGTATGAATTGAATTTTATCGAACTTGTGTTTTCGTGCTGCCTTCCCTAAGATGAGCGCTGCTGACTTTCAGCGCTGAAAGTGGAGGGCCAGTGAGCGCCAAGATCGTAACGGTATTCAATCAGAAAGGTGGCTGTGGCAAGACCACGGTCAGCATGCACATCGCCGGAACCCTTGGTTTGCGGGGGAGTAAGACGCTGCTGGTCGATATGGACGAGCAAGGAACGGCCACGCGGTGGGCCGCTCAAGCGCCCGAAGACAAGCCCTTCCCGGCTTCGGTGATTGGTTTGGCGCCTTCCGGTGGCGCCATGCACCGGGAGGTCCGCAAGTTTGTCGCGGACTACGACTACATCGTGGTCGATTGCCCTCCGGCGGTCCACTCACCGTCGTCGTCAAGCGCGCTGCTGATTTCCGACATTGCGCTGATCCCCGTGGTGCCGTCACCGCCTGATCTGTGGGCTGCAGTGGCTGCCAAAGCCCTGGCTCAGCAGGCCCAAGTCACCAATGAGACGCTCCGTATTCGCGTGCTGGCGAACATGGTCCAGCGGCGGGTGTCGCTTGCAAAACAAGCAATTGAAATCCTCGGTGATGATGGTGATATTCCTTTGATGGATTCCATGATCGGCTCGCGCTCAGCATTTCGTGAGTGCCAGGCGATCGGCGCAACGGTGCACGGTGTGCCAGGCGCCCGGGAAGCGATGAGCGAAGTCGACCTCTTGATCGACGAGGTATTGCAGTTGTTGCAGGAGGAACGTGTATGAGCGCGAAGTTGAGATCGCTCAAAGATGGCATGCTGGCCGGCATTGCCGCGGAGAAAACCAAGGCGACACCGGTTGATCGCTTTGCTTTGGCAGAAAAAGCGATTACGTCGCACCCCCGCGGCCTGCTTGGTCAAGCGGCTCCCGCTTCCGCTTTCAGCGCTGAAAGTCCCTCGCTTTCCAATACTTCCGAACGCCGGGTCATCAAGGTTCCGCTTGAACGGCTGCAGGAAAATCCGCTCAACGCTCGCCGAATATACGATCCGCAGATCGTCCAGGAACGGGCTGCATCGATCGCTACGCATGGTCAGCAGACTCCCGGTTTAGCAGCTCCAGATCCAGCACGACCCGGCTGGTATGTCTTAATTGATGGCCACTATCGTAAGCGGGCGTTGGCTGCTGCCGGCAAGCCGGAGATGGACTGCTTCATTGAAGACGGCCTGTCGGACATCGATTTCTACCGCCTGTCCTTCGTTCTGAACGAGCAGCGTTCCGGCCAGTCCGTACTGGACAACGCGATCGCCTGGCGTCAGCTATTGGACGAAGGAAAAGTTAAGAAAGAAGAAGATATTTGTGAAATTACCGGCGTATCGGCGGGAACGGTCAACAAGACGCTGGCCTTGTTGAAGCTGCCGGAGTCCGTTCTCGAAGTGATGAAGGAGCGGCCGGCCGGAATTGGTATCGCAACCGGTTACGAGTTGACCCTGTACTTCAAGACCGCGGGCGAAGATCGCACGCGCGAGCTGGTACACCGTGTGTTGGAAGAAGGGCTGTCGAGCCGTGATGTGGAGCAGATCCGTAAGGTGGCTCAGGAAGGACGCACCCGGAAGGTTAAAGAAGTGAGCCGCCAATACAAGATCAGAAGTGCGGAAGGTGATCTTCTCGGCACAATCAAGGAATGGGACTCCGGCCGCGTCATGCTGGATGTCAAACTCGTCGATCGTGGCGCGCGTGAATCGCTGGTCGAGGCGCTTAAGAGCCGGTTTGGCTTGGACGTCGCGCTGCTGTAGTGCTGCCGCACATTCGATATAAGCGCCCGCGAGGGCGCTTTTTTTCGTCCGATTTCTGTGTGTTGGACGTCGACACTTGGCGTGAGCGTACCCGTTTCTGCGTCACCTCACGCGTGCAATCCCCACCTCTCCAGGAAGGCCCGACTTGGCCTATAGCCGGTGCTGGAAGGGCCGGCCCGGGAAGTCACAGGCATTTTAGCGCCCCAGAATCGCACTGCAAGAAAAAAACTTTGATATATAAATAATGTACATCATAGTAGCGCGCTTGAGGTTTTTAACATCTCATGTACACTATAAAAGCATTCGATAGACCTTATGGCACGACCCGGACTCCATTTCTCGGCAGAGCAGCAGCAGCAGATCGTTGACGCGATCCAGCGGCTCGACATTGCTTTCCCGCATGACAACGCAGTATTCCTCGACGAGGTCATTGAAGCGGTTCAGGCTGTGACGCGGCGCATCTATGGCGTGCGGCGGTATGTGCAGTGGTTGACTGAAGCTGGAGTACGTCGCCGTCCAAGCAACACGACGCTCCAGAAAGCGGTTGATCGAGCGCAGGGGCGCGGGCCGGCTGCAGCCGGTGCCGCAGCGGACGCGGTAGAGCCGTGGCCGCTCCCATTGGCGCACGCAGAAACGGGTACGCTTTCAGCGCGGGAGGAGCAAAACCGTATCGCCTCACGCGCTATTGGCGCGCCAAGTGCAGGTGCCGAATGGATGGAAGCGCGCATTCGTGCAGAGGTGGCGGAGCGCGCGCTGGAACACGAAGCCGCCCGCAATCGGCAATTGCAGGCCGCCATGGCCGACTTGGAGCGTCGTCTCGGCGAGGCGCTTGCCACGGCGCCCGCCGTGCCCCCCAAGTTGACCGACGCAACGCTAGAGCGCCTAGAGCAGACCATTGAAACCGTGACCCGCTTGGAGGGGGCGGCCAGCGCGCTGGCGGGGACGGAGCGCTTTCTGCGCTTGCAGAACGACGCGGTACGCCAGCAAACGCAAAACGAAGCCGATCAACTGCGCCAGCGTATCCGCACCCTCGAAGCCGAAGTCGCGCATTTGAACGCCCAGATCGACGCCTACCGGCGCACGCCCGAGCGCACCGCGCCGGTCTCGCGCGGCTGGGTCAAGCCATCTTCCTGATTTCTTGACGCACTGTTAGCGGGCGCTTACTGGTCTGTCCGGTCGCAAGTTGGCATAAACCGGTACGCAGAATTGGGTACGCTTTTTCAACTTTCGGCGCTGAAAGTTGGTGCGACGGCGTTGCAACCTGTTGTAGGAAAGGCGGCACCGCAGTGCCCGCCACGTTGCGCGGGGCACGTCAGATCGTGCTCCACCAAAAGATGGACCCGGGAGCTTCCGCTGGCATATGACTTGCTCATGACACTACGTCTCACCAATGGAGTTGTCATGAACGAGAAGATCACCAAGGCCGTGTTCCCCGTGGCGGGGCTCGGTACGCGCTTTCTCCCCGCCACCAAGGCCAGCCCGAAAGAGATGCTGCCGATTGTCGATAAGCCGCTGATCCAATATGCGGTGGAAGAGGCTGCTGCGGCGGGTATCACGGAAATGATCTTCATCACGGGCCGCGCCAAGCGGGCGATCGAGGATCATTTCGACAAGGCGTACGAACTCGAAACTGAACTGGCCGCCAAGAACAAGCAGGCGCTGCTCGAGATGGTGCAGTCCATCAAGCCGGCCGGCGTCGAGTGTTTCTATGTGCGCCAGCCCGAGACGCTGGGCCTCGGCCACGCGGTGCTGTGCGCGCAGAAACTGGTACGCGACGAACCGTTCGCCGTGATCCTGGCGGATGACCTGCTGGACAACCAGCCGCCTGTCATGCAGCAGATGACGGAGCTTTACGATCACTACCGGTGCTCCATCGTGGGCGTCGAAACGATTGCGCCGGAAGCCTCGCGTTCGTATGGCGTGGTGGCGGGCCGTGAATGGGACGACCGCCTCGTCAAGCTCGACGGCATCGTCGAGAAACCGGCGCCGAAGGACGCACCGTCCAACCTGGGCGTGGTCGGCCGCTACATCCTGACGCCGCGCATCTTCGATCATCTGCGCAATCTGAAGCCGGGCGCCGGCGGCGAGCTGCAATTGACGGACGCCATCCAGAGCCTGCTGGCCGAAGAGCAGATCCTGGCTTATCGCTACCGTGGTCAGCGCTTCGATTGCGGCAGCAAGTTCGGTTACCTGCAGGCGACCGTCGAGTTCGCGCTGCGCCATCCGGAAGTGCGTGCAGACTTCGAAGCGTATCTGCATGACCGCCTTGGCCTGTCGCACACGCGTGAAGATTTGTCTGCCGAAGTGGAATCGTTGGTCCGCGGCGCCATTCCGCTGAGCGTGGCCGCCTGAGCTTCGCCTCTCTCTTTCTCAGAGCCGGTCGTGCGGAATCCCGCACAGGCCGCCCGGCCGATTCTGAGAAACCGCACACTTCTCCTGTCGTCCACCGTTCCGCCGATTTCCCGCAAAGCCTCGTGCCATGGGCGTTTGCGACGGATCGGCGCGTCTGCTTTTCGCATGGAATGCTTCTTGAGTAAGAGCGACCACCCATAAACCGGCGGACCGCTCGGACGTCGCACACGCAGCTGGGTGTGCCGACGTGTCACCAGCAAAGGCCGCCGCCAACGCTCCAAGGAGACACCATGACGCAGCCCCAGGCTGGCGCGGTCACGGGCGAGTTGTCGCCCACGTACGCCCCCATCAAAGACACCCCCGCAGATGTTCGCCGTCGTCTGCGTTCCATCTTCTCCGGTTCAATTGGCAATCTGGTCGAGTGGTACGACTGGTATGTCTACTCGGCGTTTGCGCTGTACTTTGCCAAGTCGTTCTTCCCCAAGGGTGACCAGACTGCCCAGTTGCTCAATACGGCAGCGGTCTTTGCAGTGGGCTTCCTGGCGCGTCCAGTGGGCGGCTGGCTGATGGGCATCTACGCCGATCGCTACGGCCGCAAGCGCGCGCTGTTCTTCTCGGTGGTGCTCATGTGCGCGGGCTCGCTCATCATCGCGCTCACGCCGAGCTACGCGACGATCGGCGTTGCGGCGCCGGTACTGCTCGTGCTGGCGCGGCTCCTGCAGGGGCTGTCGGTTGGCGGGGAATACGGCACGTCGGCCACGTACCTGAGCGAAGTCGCCAACAAGGAAAACCGTGGCTTCTACTCGAGCTTCCAGTACGTCACGCTCATCGCCGGCCAACTGACGGCGCTGGCCCTGCTGATCGTGCTGCAGCAGTTCGTGCTGTCGCCGGCGCAGCTTGAGGCGTGGGGCTGGCGCATTCCATTCTTTGTCGGCGCGCTGTGTGCGCTGGTGGCAATGGCCATGCGCTCGCACATGGAGGAAACGCAGTCCTTTACCGCCGCGAAGGCAAACAAGAAGCGCGGCACGATGTCGGAACTGGCCAAGCATCCGCGCGCCGTTGCAACAGTCGTGGGGTTGACGATGGGCGGTACGGTGGCGTTCTACACGTACTCGATCTACATGCAGAAGTTCCTGGCCAACACGGTCGGGCTGTCGAAGGACACGGCGACGCTGGTGTCGGGCGCCACGCTGCTGCTGTTTGCGATGCTGCAGCCGATGGTGGGCGGGTTGTCCGACCGCATTGGCCGCCGCCCGATCCTGATCGCGTTCGGCGTGCTCGGTACGCTGTTTACCGTGCCGATCATGACCAGCATCAGCCAGACCACCAATGTGTGGGCGGCCTTCTTCCTGATCATGGCCGCGCTGGTGATCGTCTCGGGCTACACGTCGATCAACGCGGTGGTGAAGGCCGAGCTGTTCCCTGCGGAAGTGCGGGCGCTGGGCGTGGGCCTGCCGTATGCATTGACGGTGTCCATCTTTGGCGGCACGGCGGAGTACATCGCGCTGTGGCTTAAGCAGGCAGGTCACGAGTCGCTGTTCTATTGGTACGTGACGGGCACCATCTTCCTGTCGCTGTTGGTGTACGTGTTCATGCGCGATACTCGCGAGCATTCCCGCATCGAACATTGACCTATGTCGCCAACCGACGGCCACCCCGACCTTGCCCCACCCGCACGCGGGCGCGGCTGGCGCGTGGCTGTCGCGCTGGCCATGGCGGCATGCTGCGCAGCAGCGGGATGGGGCGCTTACGCCGTCGCCCTGCAGCGCTACGTTGCCACGCGGGCCGAAGAGGCCGGCCAGCGCACCACCTTCTACGCGCAGAACCTGCGCAGCACGCTGGCCCGCTATGAATCCTTGCCGAGGCTGGCGGCGTTGGAGCACGTCCTGCACGTTGCCCTGCAGGAGAATCCCCACGCTGGCGATGCTGTCACGCGTCGCGCGGCCAACGCGTATCTGAAAGAAGTACAGGCCGCCACCGATCTGGCTGCGGCCCATCTGATCAATACGACCGGCCTCACAATCGCGGCCAGCAACTGGGATCTGCCGACCTCGTTCGTCGGCCAGAACTACGCATTCCGCCCGTACTTTGTCGAGGCCATGCGCGAAGGGCTCGGTCGCTTCTACGGCGTCGGCAACACCACGGGCGAGACGGGCTATTTCGTCGCCGCGCCCGTGCGCGAAGACAACAAGCCGATCGGCGTGGTGGTCGTGAAGGTCAACCTCGATGCGTTCGAGGCCACCTTGTCGCGCAGCGGCGATACGGTGCTGCTCGTGGATCGGCACGGCGTGATCTTCCTGTCGTCGGTACCCGAGTGGAAATACCGCACGCTCGGCACCTTGAACGCGGATCAGCGCGCCGCACTTGACGCGACGCGCCAGTACGCACCGCACATCCTCACCCCGCTCGGCATGAACGATGGGCGAGCCGCGAGCGTACCCTTTTCTGCGGACCATCCCCCGCAGACCGTGCGCGTGGCATTGCCCGGAAAATCGGTATCGACACTGCGTGTGCAGTACCGCCCGGTGGGCCTGCTCGGCTGGCAGGTCGCCGTGTTGATCGACCCGCGCGACGAGCAGCGCACTGCGCTCGTAGCCGGGGCGAGCGCCGCGTTTGCGATGGCGCTCATCTTTGCCGTGCTCGTCGCTTTGCGTTTGCGTCAGCGCCGGCGCGAAGAGCAGCACCGCGCGCGCGCCGCGCTGCGCGAAGTCCAGCGCGATCTGGAAGCGCGCATCGCCCAGCGCACTGCCGAGTTGACGTCCGCCAACACCGCACTCGCCGGCAAGGTCGAGGCGCTTGACGCCGCGCAACGCATCCTGCGCGAAACGCGCGATGCCGCCGTGCAGGCCGGCAAGCTCGCCGTACTCGGCCAGATGGCCGCCGGCATCACGCACGAACTCAACCAGCCGCTCACCGCGCTCACCACGTTGTCCGACAACGCGAACCAGCTTGCCGAGCGCGGACGCATCGACGAAGTGCGCGGCAATCTCACGCACATCAGCCAGCTTGCCGAGCGCATGGGGCGCATCGTTTCGCACATCAAGGCGTTCTCGCGCAAGGGCGATGCGGCACGTGCAGCCGTGTCGGTGGACGAAGCCATCCGCCAGGCGCTGATGCTGGTTGAGACGCGTCGACGCCAGGCCGGCGTGACAGTGATCGCCGACCCGGTGCCGGCAGATTTGGCGGTGTGGGCCAATGCCGTGCGGCTCGAGCAGGTGCTCGTCAACCTCATCCGCAACGCCATCGACGCCACCGCCGAAGCCCCCGCAGCCGAATCGTCGACCGTGCGCGTGAGCGTCGAACCCATCGAGAAATGGGTACGCATCACCGTGCGCGACTTCGGCCCGGGCATTCCGGCCGATGTGCTGCCGCGCCTGTTTGAGCCGTTCTTCACCACCAAGGACGATGGTCAAGGCCTGGGGCTGGGCCTCGCGATTTCGCTGGCGATCATCGAAGATTTTGGCGGCCGGCTCGAAGGTCGCAATGCGGGTGACGATGCAGGTGGCGCAGAATTCATCATCGAGCTTGAACGCGTTGTGAAACCCACATGACTGAACACGGTACGCCGGACCTTTCCCCCATCGACCATGCACCCGTCTTCCTGATCGAAGACGATGACGTCGTGCGCCTGGGCTGCGAGCAGGCACTCTCGCTGGCCGATGTGCCGGTGCAGTCCTTTGCCGATGCGGAAAGCGCGCTGACCGCACTCGCCACGCAACCACCGGCCGTGGTTGTCACCGACGTGCGCCTGCCCGGCCGCGACGGCCTGGCCGTACTGCGCGAGATGCTGCAGCACGACCGGCAGTTGCCCGTCATCCTCATCACCGGTCATGGCGATGTGACGATGGCCGTGGCTGCCATGCGCGCCGGCGCCTACGATTTCATGGAGAAGCCGTTCCACTCCGAACGCCTGGTAGACGTGGTGCGGCGCGCGTTGGAAAAGCGCAGGCTCACTTCCGAAAACCTGCGGTTGCGTGAAGCGCTGCAGGGCCGGCAGGCGTACCCGTTGATCGGCCAGAGCGCCGTCATGCAGAACGTGCGCCGGCTCGTCACCGCGCTGGCGCCGACCGATGCCGACATCCTCGTCACGGGCGAGACCGGCTCGGGCAAGGAAGTGCTCGCGCGTGCCATTCACGAAGGCAGCCGACGTCGCGGCCCGTTCGTTGCGCTCAATTGCGCGGCGTTGCCCGAATCCGTGTTCGAGAGCGAGATGTTCGGCCACGAAGCCGGCGCCTTCACGGGCGCCAATCGCCGCCGCATCGGCAAGATGGAATACGCAGATGGCGGCACGCTGTTCCTCGATGAAATCGAATCGATGCCGCTGTCGCTGCAGGCCAAGCTGCTGCGCGCGCTGCAGGAACGCAGCATCGAACGGCTGGGCAGCAACGCGAGCGGGCCCGTCAATTGCCGCGTGGTGGCCGCCGCCAAGGTCGACTTGAAAGACGCATCCGATCGGGGCCAGTTCCGTGCGGACCTGTATTACCGCTTGAATGTCGTATCGATTGCGCTGCCTGCGCTACGTCAGCGTGCCGAAGACATTCCGCTGCTGATGGCGCACTTTCTGCAACAGGCCGCAGTGCGTTACGAGCGCCCCGCGCCCGACTGGTCGGCGCAGGACATGATGCGCTGGCAGCACCACGACTGGCCCGGCAACGTGCGCGAACTGAAGAACGTGGCTGAGCGCTTCTGCCTCGGATTGGACGATGGCCTGGTGGCGTCCGAAGCGAGCCAGCATTCCCTGGCCGGGCGGATGATGGCAGTCGAACGCGCCACCATCGAGGAAGCACTGCGCGCCACGGAGGGCAACGTCGCGCGCGCGGCGGACCTGCTCGCCGTGCCGCGCAAGACGCTCTACGACAAGCTCAACCGGCACGGGATCGAGCCGGAGCGCTTCCGCAGCAGTTAGCGCAGCGAGGATTCGCCGATCTTGCGACCACCCTGCGGCGGCCAGCACGTTGCTGCCAGCAGCACGGCCGCCACGGCGTAGATCGCTTCAGTTACCGCCAGCGGCAGCACATGCACCTGGTACAGCGCAGCCGGCAAGTCTGCCAGCGCATGCAGCAACACCGCCAGCACGACAATCACAAAACGCCGCTGCCGCACCGCGTGCCACACCACCAGCGTGAGCGTGAACTGGATCAACATCGCCGCAACACGCTCGCTCACCGCACCGAGGGCCAGCCACGGCGAGAGCTGCGCGAGCATGGCGTGAATCGTCCCCACCATGGCCGCGGCGCCGCTGGCCGCCAGACGCGATTCGAGCTCACCGCGGTTGGCGGCAAGGCCGAACATCACCATCTGCGCCTGCGATGCCGCACCGACCAGCCAAGCCTCGATGCCGGCGTGCCCGAGCGCATACGCCACCGGTGTGGCGGCATCCCCGGGCTTGCGCACGAGAAAGCGCAGGCCGAGCCAGCGGCCGCTTTCCTCGAACACACCGGCCATCAGCGCGCCGTAGATGACGAACAGCGCAGGCATGCGCAGCCAATGCGCCGTCGTTGGATTGAGTTGCAGCAGATACAGGTGCAGCGTGCGCTCCAGCACCAGCGCAAACACGACAAACACCGCCGCGCCCACGCCGATGTCGCGCCACGCCAGGCCAAAGCGCCGCCGTAGCCAGAACCACGCCGCGACGGGCACGCTTGCGATGAGCAAGGCCGCGGCGGCGTGGGCAACGAGGGCAGGCAGGGCAACGGTGGGCATGGCGGATGGGGTAGTCGGGGCGATCGGGTTGGCGGCATGCTACCTGAGGGCGCAGGCGCGAGTCTTGCGGGCCAATTGTTACAATAGGTGCCTGCGGCAGCAGTGCCGCTTCTTGGTTTCTTGATATGGCAGGACAGACGGTCGTGAAACGCATGATGTGGCGGTGGATCTGGATATGCAGTGTCGGCGTGGGCGCCCTCGGCCTGGCAGTGCCTGCCCAGGCTGCGCGCTGGCACCAATATCTGACGACGACGTCCGTCGTGGCTTCCATCGATCGCACGTCGCTGCGCTCGAACCGTACCGGTCACAAGACCTTTCTGGCCCGCACCGTGCTCAGGCGCAGCGAACGCCGCGCCCATGGGGCGCACTACCGGCCCGGCACGGTGATCCTCTCGCGCCAGGAGATCGACTGCCACCGCCAGCGCATTCGCCTGGTCGACTACGTGGTGCGCGGTCCCGACGGCGCCACGCTCGATACCGATACCGCAGCCGGCGCGCATTGGATGCGCATCCGCCCCGGTACGCTCGCTGCACGCTCCGCCGCCTACGTCTGCGGCCGTCGCTAGACACCGCTGCGGCTCGACAACGCGCGGCGGGCAGAGCACTATGGTGTCTGCCCTCCCACTACAACAAGACGCCGGCCGCGAGGGGCGCCGGTGCCAGCCGACCGTCCGATGAAACTGACCCTGAAGTCGCAGGCGGCCATCATGGCGACCGTCATCAGCGTGACGGTGGTGAGCCTGTTCGGCTGGTCGCAACGCGAGCCGATCCGCCGCGAAGTGATGGCGCAGATCAAGGTGCAGCAGACAGCCTTGGTCAAGGAGTCGGCGGAAGACCTCCAGAAGCGCCTGGACACGTACCTGGGCGTGCTCGAACGCACCGCCCAGCAGATGCGCTCCGTGCGGTTCGACACGCCCGCGCAGGAAGCGGCGTTCTACCAATCCATCCAGCCGGCCAGCGGCCTGTTCGACGGCGTGTTCCTGGCCTCGGCTGAGGGCAAGGTGACAGCCGCGACGGTGCGCCGCGAAGGCGTGGTCGGCATCGACATTTCCGATCGGGATTATTTCAGGCAGGTCATGGTGGTTGACCAGCCGACAATCTCCGCGCCGCTGCGCAACCGCGTGGGCAGCGAGCCCATCGTCATCCTGGCCGCGCCCGTGCATGATCAGGACGGCAATCTCGTCGGGCTGATCGGCGCGTCGCTGTACCTGCTCAAGCCGAACTTTCTGGGCGACCTGCGCGACATGCGCGTGGGGCAGACCGGCCACGTCTACCTGGCGACGCGAGGTGACAACCCCGTCTATATCGTGCACCCCGAGGCCGACAAGACGCTCGCGCCGCTCGATGCCGATCCGACGGCGGCCGCGGCCTTCCGCGCAGACCCGGATGCGCTGCCTGAGCGTGGCGGCGACGTGGCCACCAGGCAAGACATCATCGCGGCCGGCTGGACCCTCGCTGCCGTGTTGCCCGGCGCCGAAGCCAACCGGCAGCTCTTCCTCATGCGGCAGCGTTTTCGCTGGTCGCTGCTGGTGCTGGCGGCGCTGATCGGCGTGTCGGTGTGGGCGGCGATGCTGTGGCTGCTGCGCCCGCTTGGCCGGCTGCATGCCGCCATGACGCAGCTCTCTGCCACGGACTTGCGCAATGCGCCGCCGCTTGAGCGGCTCGGTGCTTCAGCGGAAATCGACGCGGTGTCGACGGCGTTTCACAAGCTGATGGGCGAGGTCGTTCGCCAGCGCGCCGAACTGGAAGCCGTGAACGATGCCTCGCCACTCGGGTTGTTTCGCTCGGATGTGGACGGCCGGACTGTCTATACCAACGAGGCGTATCGCCGCCTGCTCGGTGCCACGCACGAAGAGGCACTGGCCGACGTGTGGCTTGCGCGCCTGCATCCGGACGACCGCGATGCCATCATGGCCGGCTGGCGCGATGCGCTCGCGCGGGGGGCCGGCTACCACGCCGAGCAGCGCGTGATCGTGCCGGGCCTTGGCGAGCGGTTGCTCGTCGTTACGACCGCGCCGGTGCGAGTGGACGGCGAGGTCGTGGGCCACGGTGGGGCCATGGAAGACATCACCGTGCGGGCACGGGCGGAACAGGCGTCGCGCGTGTTGACCAAGATCCTCGACTCCACCACCGACTTTGTTGCGCAGAGCGACATACAGGGCAACGTCACCTATATGAATCCGGCCGGCCGCCGCTTTGCCGGCATTGCGCTGGATGCCAATCTCCAAGGCCTGACCGTTGCGGATTTCTACCCACCCGAGACGATGGGCTGGCTGCGCGAGGTGGCCGTGCCTGCGGCGGCGCGCGATGGCGTCTGGATTGGCGAAACGCCCGCGCGAGGTGCCGAGGACCAGGTCGTACCGATCAACCACATGATCATTGCGCACCGCGATCCCGCTGGGCGTATGGAGTACTTCTCATCGGTCATGCGCGACGTCACGCAGGACAGGGCTGCCAAGGAGGCACTGCAGCGCAGCCGCGAAACGCTCCAAACCGTGACCGACGCACTGCCCGCGCTGGTGGCCTTCATCGACACCGACGAGCGCTTCCGCTTCCTGAATGCCGCCTACGAGAAGGCGTATGGACGAGCGGCCGCGAGCATGCTCGGACAGACGGTGCGTGAAGTCGTGGGTGACGATGCTTACAGCATCCTTCGCGATGCGCTGCGGCGCGCGCTGGGCGGCGAGACGATGGTCTTCGAGCGCGAACTCCGCGGCCGCGATCCGTACCGCTGCGAAGAGGTCAGCTACCTTCCGCAGTTCGACGCGCAAGGCCGCGTGGCGGGTGTGCATTCTGTCACCCTTGATATCACGGAGCGCAAGAAACAGGAGCTACGCCTGCGCGCGCTCACCACCACCGACCACCTCACGGGCCTGGCCAACCGCGCCGGCTTTGAAGAGCGCTTGCTGGCGGCGCTCGACCAGGCGCGTGTGAATGGTTCCACCGGCGCACTGCTGCTGGTTGACCTTGACGGCTTCAAGGTCGTCAACGACACGTACGGGCACGCTCTGGGCGATGCCCTGCTGCGTACCTTCGCGCAGCGTCTGGCGCGGGCCGTGCGCCCATACGACGGCGTGGCGCGGTTTGGCGGTGACGAGTTTGCCGTCATCCTGGAGCACCTGTCGCACCCGGACGACGCGAAGACGGTTGCCGCCAATATCCTGGCCGCATGCAACAAGCCGTTTCGCCTGCGCGAAGCGATGGTGCAGGTGGGCGCGAGCATCGGTATCGCGACCTTTGACGCGCGCACATTGGCGCAGAGCGTCGTCTTCGAAGCTGCCGACGAAGCGTTGTACGAAGCGAAATCGCGCGGCAAGGGCCTGTTTGTCAGCGCCGACGAGCTATCGGCGGGCTGATTTTCGCAGTGCCGCAAGGCACGCAGAAACGGGTACGCTCCACGTCGATTTGACGGTATTGCGCAGGCAATATTGCGGCGCAACATCGGCCCTCCAGGCCGGGCGGCGGACAATCCCCTATCGCACGGTCGTGCGCTTTCCGGTAAAGTCCGGCGACTGACTGCACGCGCCGGCGACCCCGGCGCGGCGCACAAGAGCGCTGTACCCATGGCGCCTTCGCTTCACACTCCGACGCACTCCCGGTGCACGCATGCCCGATCCGGCATCGCTCGCCCGGCAGGTCTTCCGCTGTTTCGCCAACGTTGTTTGTCTTCGTGGCGCGAACGCCGGCAGGCGAGCGTCCGGACGCGATGCAGGGCGCATGCGGGGGAGCGACGGTGTTGGGCCAGCGCATCTTCGAGACGCATCGCATTCAAGCAATCGCGACGGACAAACAAGGAGCAGGTTCGCATGAAAAAAATGATCAAACGGCTGCTGTTGACGGCAGTGGCTGCGGGGGCGGCAATCGCAACGGGCACGACTTTCGCGGCCCAGGACATCAAGATCGGTGTAGCCGAAGCGCTGTCGGGCGGCGCAGCCCAATACGGTGTGGCCATCCGCAACGGCTTCCAGCTGGCTGCTGATGAGATCAACGCCGCAGGCGGCATCAACGGCAGCAAGATCGCGCTGGTGATCGAAGACGAGCAGGGCAAGAAGGAAGAAGCCATCAACGTCTTCAAGAAGCTGATCTTCCAGGACAAGGTGGCGATGGTGTTCGGCCCCACGCTGTCCAACTCGGCACAGGCGGCGGACCCGATTGCGCAGGGGTCCAAGACGGTGGCCTTTGGCACTTCCAACACCGCAGATGGCATCACCAGCATCGGCGACTACGTCTTCCGCAATTCCGTGACCGAAGCCGACGTGCTGCCGGCCACGATCCAGACCGTTGTGAAGAAGGCCGGCGTGAAGAAGGTGGCCGTGCTGTACGGCAACGACGACGTCTTCACCAAGAGCGGCTACGACAACTTCAAGAAGGCGCTTGAAGACCTGAAGATCCCGGTGACGACCACCGAAACGTTCGCCAAGGGCGACGTCGATTTCAAGGCCCAGCTCACCAAGATCAAGGCGACGAACCCGGACGCGATCGTACTGTCCGCGCTGATTGCGGAGGGTGGTCCGATCATGGTGCAGGCGCGCCAGCTTGGCCTGAACGTGCCGGTCATCGGCGGCAATGGCATGAACTCGGTCAAGGTGTTCGACCTCGCCCGCGACAAGTCCGACAACCTGTGGGTGGGCAGCCCGTGGTCGATCGAGAACCACACGCCCGAGAACAGCAAGTTCATCACTGCCTACACCACCAAGTACAAGGCAGCGCCGGATCAGTTTGCGGCGCAGGCGTATGACGCCATGTACATCGCGAGCAAGGCGCTGAAGACGGTCAAGTTCAGCGGCAACCTCGAAGCCGACCGCAAGGCGATCCGCGATGCACTGCCGGCAGTCAAGCACACCGGCGCGACCGGCGCGTTTGCCTTCCGCCAGGTCACCGCGCGTGGCAAGCCGGCCGGCTACGACGCCGTGCAGACGCCGATCGTGAGCGTGACCAAGAACGGCAAGTACACGATCGAGAAGTAATCTTCGGTTCTCGTTGAAACCCTTTGAACGAGACAGGCGGGGCGTAGCTAAACCTACGCCCCATCGTTTTTTTTGTGGCTGCCTGGTGACTGCTTTGGTCTCGTCCGGCCGCACCTCACTCTGATTCATCATGCTGGAACAGCAACTCGTCAATGCGCTGTCGCTCGGCTGCGTGTATGCGTTGTTCGCCCTGGGATTCACGCTGGTTTTCGGCATCCTGGGCGTGATCAACCTGTCGCACGGCGCGGTCTTCATGCTGGGTGCCTATGCGGCGCTGCAGGTCGTTCTCCACTTCGAACTGCCGCTGTGGGCGGCGCTGGCCGTCGGCTTTGTCGTGAGCGGTGTGGCCGGTCTCATCATCGACGTCCTGCTGCTGCGCCCGCTGCGCCGCCGCAACGCGCCGCACCTGATTCCGATGATCGCCACCATTGGCGCTGGCATCGCCATCAACAACGCCATGCAGGGTGTGTTCGGGGCGGAGAACCTGCGCTTCCCGGCCGGGCTCGTCTCGGATGCCTCGCTGGATCTGGGCGGCATCCACCTCACCCCGCTGGAGCTGGGCATCATCGTGCTGTCGTTCGCGCTGATGGCGGCGCTCATGCTGCTGCTCAAGCGCACGCAACTCGGCCGCGCGCTGCGGGCGATTGCGGAGTCGCCCAAGGCAGCGGCGCTGCTCGGCATCAATGTCGAAGGGCTGTTCCTGCTGACCTCGTTTGCGGCCGCCGCGCTGGGCGGGTTGTCGGGCGTGCTGATCGGCCTGTACTCCAACGCCGTGTTCCCGCTGATGGGCCAGCCGATGCTGCACAAGGGCATCGCGGTGATCATCCTGGGCGGCCTGGGCGACATTCGCGGGGCGATGCTGGGCGGGCTGTTCCTCGGGTTTGCCGAGGTGCTGTCGGTGGCCTACATCGGCTCGACCATGCGCGACGCCGTGGCGTTCGGTCTGCTGTTCCTGATCCTGCTGGTGCGGCCGCAAGGGCTGTTCGGCAAGGTGCTGGAACGCAAGGCATAAGGAGACCGACATGGAATGGTTCGACAACTTCTGGTCGGTCTACAGCAACCTGGTGCTCACGCTGGGAATCAATGCCTTGCTCGCCCTGTCCATTTACCTCACGCTGTCGTGCGGCCTGCTGGCGATGGCGAACGCGGCCTTCATGGGCATCGGCGCGTACACCTCCGCACTGCTGACGATGAATGCCGAGATGCCTTTTTCCGTCGCGCTGCTGGGCGGCATGGCGGCACCGGCCGTGGTGGCCGTCGTCATCGGCCGGCCGACGCTGCGTCTTTCGGGCGTGTATCTGGCCATGGCCACGCTTGGTTTCGGCGAAGTCGTGCGCGTGCTGATCCTGAACACCGAGAACTGGACCGGCGGCGCGCTGGGCCTGAACGGCATTCCCCAATTGACCCAGTGGTGGCATGTGGCGGTGGCCGTATTGGCCACGCTGTTCGTGCTGGCGCGCATGCGGCGCTCGAAGGTCGGGCGCGCATTCGAGGCCATCAAGGAAGACGAAACCGCTGCGGGCCTCATGGGCATCAACGTGGCGGGCGCCAAACTGCTGGCGTTTACGCTGGGCGCGGCCATTGCCGGGCTGGCGGGCGCACTCAACGCGCACCTGACGTTCTTCATCGGCCCGAACGAATTCGGCTTCGACCGCGGCGTTGAAATTCTCACGATGACGATTCTGGGCGGCACGAACGGCCTGACGGGCCCGGTGCTCGGCAGCCTGATCCTGTCATTGCTGCCCGAGCTGCTGCGTGCGTTCAAGGATTTCCGCCTGGTCGTCAACGGCGTGATCCTGATGGTGATCGTGCTGTTCCTGCCCAAGGGCATCTGGGATCCGGCGCGTTTCGCGCGCTGGCTCGGCATCAAGCGCGGCGGCACGATGCCCGGCACGGGCGCCACCCCGGCTGCTTCCAATGAATCGCACTGAGGCCGCCATGCTGAAACTCACCTCCATTTCCAAGCGCTTTGGCGGCCTGTCGGTCTTGCAGGACGTCAACATTGAAGTGCCGCAAGGCAGCATCTTTGGCTTGATCGGCCCGAACGGCGCTGGCAAGACGACCGTCTTCAACCTCATCACAGGCCTGCTGGCCCCCACCGGTGGCTCGCTCACATTCAACGGCGAAGATCTCGTCGGCAAGAAGCCGCACCAGATCACACAGATGGGCATCGCGCGCACGTTCCAGAACATCCGCATCTTCAAGGAGATGACGTTGCTGGAAAACGTGGTGGTCGGCATGCACCGGCATCTGGACTACGGCGCGCCGGGCCTGCTGCTCTCGCTGCCGAAGTACCGGGCCGCCGAGCGTCGCGCGCGCGATCGCGCACTGGAGCTGCTTTCGTGGGTCAAGCTCGCCCACAAGGCGCATGACATTGCCGACAACCTCTCGTACGGCGACCAGCGCAAGCTCGAACTCGCGCGGGCGCTGGCCACCGAGCCCAAGCTGCTGCTGCTCGACGAGCCCGTCGCCGGCATGAACACCGGCGAGAAGGTCGACCTGATGGCCGAGATCGAAAACATCAAGGCGCGCGGCTACACGATCTTCATGATCGAGCACGACATGCGCTTTGTGATGGGCCTGTGCGAGCGCATTGCGGTGCTGAACTTCGGCCGCATCATCGCAGAGGGGCCGCCAGAGGCGATCCGCAACGACCCGCAAGTCATCGAGGCGTACCTGGGCCGCGATGACGACGATGACGCGAACGGCGATGCCCCGCAGAAGGAGACGGCATGACCACGTTGCTGGAAGTCAAAGGGCTGGACGTGTCGTACGGGCACATCGCAGCCGTCAAGGGCATCGACTTTGCGCTCAAGGCCGGCGAGATCACCTCGCTGGTGGGCGCAAACGGTGCGGGCAAATCGACCACGCTGCTGGCGCTTTCGGGCCTGATCCCGAAGTCGCAGGGTGATGTGCGCGGCCAGATCCTGTTCGAAGGCGAAGACGTCACGCAGTGGTCTGCCCACAAGCGTGTGGAGCGCGGCATCGTGCAGGTGGCCGAAGGGCGCGCCACGCTCACCACCATGACCGTGCGCGAAAACCTGGAGCTGGGCGCCTATACAAGAAACGCGCGCAAGGACCGCGGCCAGATTGCCTCCGACCTGGAGCGCGTGTTCCACCTGTTCCCGCGCCTGAAGGAGCGCATCGACGGCCTGGCGGGCAACCTCTCGGGCGGCGAGCAGCAGATGCTCGCCATCGGCCGGGCGCTGATGGCTCGCCCGCGCGTGCTGCTGCTGGATGAGCCGTCGATGGGCCTCGCGCCGATCATCGTGCAGGAGATCTTCCGCATCCTGCGCACCATCAATGCCGAGGGCCTGACGATTTTCCTGGTCGAGCAGAACGTGCGCCAGGCGCTGAAGATCGCGCAACACGGCTACGTATTGGAAACCGGCGAGATCGTGCTGGCCGACAGCGGCAAAAACCTGCTGGGCAATCCGCGCGTGCTCGAAGCCTACCTGGGCGGCTGAGTGTTCCGAACGCGCCTCGGCATGCAATATTGCCGAGGCGTAAGAACCCTATATCCATTGGGTTTGCGGTTCTTTTTCACCCAAAAGCGTACCCGTTTCTGCGTACGCTCAAAACCCCGTCAACACGTGTCGCTGTG
>QJOB01000355.1:0-41237 GCA_004155035.1 Monosporascus sp. 5C6A
GAGGCTGGTGACGCACCAATACTGTCGATACTGCCAGTTGATCGCATCGTATGCTCGTTAGCACTGTGGCTTGTTTGTTAGGTACCTTAGCATCCCCAGGTTAAACCGTGCTCATCAGAGTGCCTCCACGAAGATGCGTCTCTAGGGGATCTTATCGTTTGGACAGTCAGCCTAGATGCTGCAGCGGGTCCAATGGCTTCTGGCACCGCCGCCACGGCATCCCCCTTGGCCCGGGGATGTACCGGCGTATGGCGGCGGTGGGTGGAAAGCCCAATGTCGTCAGCGTGGTCATCGCGCCAGTGTTCTACCGCGTCGGCGAGGTTGATGATGAGAATTACGACAAGAAGATGCTCCTCGCCGAAGCACATGTTCGTACATAGACCGTGCCAGTGCTTCTTTTATGTGCCCGTCGATTCTCTCATCGGATAATCAACGTGGTACGGCTGCTACAGGCCTTGGCGTAGGCTTTCGGGGTAGGGGTCTGGGATAGGGACTGGCACACATGTCAGAGCCTGGCATAGCTGCTGGCGCAGAGTTTTCAGTGCTGAATAGGAGCTGGACAAGGGCCCCCGAAGTTTCTCAAAGACAAATCGTGGCTGAAATTTCATGAATGACGAACACGGGAAGCAAATGGGTTTTGCCGGAGGTGTGTGTAACTGCAGGGAGGTCGGTGCAGCTCCTGCCAGAGGGTCGCAGATGCCAGCCCAGGCTGGCCTAGGCGGCACATGCCCTGTTTCTTCGCCACGTATCCCGGTGTCGTAGTCATGGGAGGGAATTGAATAACCGCAATTCTCGGAATCTGCTGGTGACTATGATGTTTCGCTACTACGCTGATGGTTTTCAACTACCAAGTACGGAGCTTATCCCATTTGACTCAGTCCGTCACTGGCGGACAGTACGCAAGAATTGCTCTAGCAGACTCTCCCGCCTCGGCAAGACCCTTGCATCGATTCCAGACTACTACACTGCGGCAACCATTCACCGCCAGTGGTATGACTAGGCCGACTCTAAGTATTCGACTCTGGGCCCCTGCGCTAGAGGCAGACTGGCTGCGCGAATTGTCCATGGACTAGCCGACGCACCTGATGTCGTTGTTACAGTCGGCGGCTTGGGCACCTGGGCAGGAGAATCCGATAAAATCGTTGACAGAACTCATCCCGCTGCGCAGCAGTGGTGAATGACAAACTCACCACTGGAAGAAGTTATGTACTCTCCACCCTCGGCGACTCTTGCTAAGCAACCCAATACGTGTCCGAGTTCTGTCCCTTGCCGAGGCGCTCCGGCAATCCTTTCGGAAATGCACGACGTCATTTATTGTAAGAAACGGGTTGCCAATTATCCTAGCGATCTCCTAGGAAGCGACGATGGCCATGTAGGATTTCGCATCTTGGGGATCTTCTACCCTGGAATTATAGTTCCACTCAACTCAGTAGTTGATAATGTCGTTTCGCCGGTCTGATATTATTGTGGAGACTTTTTGCGTGGCGTATTTCTGGTTGGTGGTGTCGTTGTGTTCTTGTGAGGATGTAAGATTATTAACCTAGACAGTCAAAAAGGGTTGGGTGGAGGTAGACGATAATACAGCTTCCTTGGATCTTCACGCCGTTCATATTGATAAGGGAGTATTCCTATGTCATCAGTGGACTTTACTCGCCCGCGCTGCCGACCCTGTCGGCTGCAAGGTCAGTCTATATGCTCCTGTGAAACTGGTACTAACCAATCATTAAATCACGATCTAAGAATTTAACAGCTTCATATCTAGTTCAGCATAGCTCAGGCAACAGTCTGTGTCGCAATAAGCCCTACACTAGCATACATCTAAACAGTAAGCCCATGACTATACTCTGCTTCTATATGGGTATTGTCAGATATAGGGGATGTCAGTTGCGTTGTTGTATTCAGCTAATTGCGCTGCTTCTTAGCGTACGTACTGCTTTTATGTAGCCTAGCAATGGAACAATTATCCTCCAATCAAAGCGTAGCTTTCTGTAGCTAAAGTGCTTTAGTACCTTAGCTAGCTAACCTACCCCTTTAACGCCTTAAAGAATTCGGGGCGTTAATTGTTATACTTTATTACTTTCTAAAGCCATAATTTTCCATTTAATTTTTCCTCCGGTAATTATATCTTTTTAGTTAGCCAATTCCTTATTAAGAATAACCCTTAAAGTTTTCTTCCGCAAGTTTAAAGCTTTTATAATATCCACCAATTTTAACTGTTTTTAAAGTATTCAAAAAGTTCTTGTAATAAGGTTTTAATTAATTTGTTAATTAACATATTACTTATAAGCGTATATTCTATTTTGATCTAACGTTTTTTTACTGCGTTTCGTAATTAGTAATTATATATATTTACGTACCGTAACTTTATCCGTAAAAAAGCGACGTCGGCGTTAATAAACCGTATAATCTATTAATTATTGCACTATATATTTAAAGGTTTTGCATTTAAGTTAATTTCTAGTTTTTTAATTAATCAAAAAGCAAATAAGGTTTTTTTAACAGCTGACGTAAAAAATAACAATTCCGTTTCGATTATAGAAATCATTACTGTATTTTACTTATTTACTTATTATTTTATTATTTCTTTAAATAATTTTATAATATAAGCTTAAAAACTTTTTTAATCGATTATATTATTTATAAAAAAAAATGTCGTTCCAGGTATTTATTAAATTTTCGTTACCGAACTATAACGTTAACGTTTTAATATTAATTAAATACCATATAATGCAATTAGCTGCTTTATGGTATACGTTATTAAGGTTCTAGTTAAATCGGGCAAATTTAAATATTGCAAAGCATATATTAAATCGTATATAAAATACGACGTATAAAATGGAACCAATCTTTCTTTAGTATTTATTAACAAACCTTAAATAAGCCAGATTAAAATTCGGTAGTAACTTTCCGTTTACTATTAACTTTTTTAAAAATTATTTAAACTTTTTTTAAAAATTAAGTTAACCAGCTTATTTATAAAGTCGGATTAAAATAACCAGATTTTTCTGTTAAGTTTATCTTTAATTATTTCGATCTTAAGAAATTATTATAGGTTTTTATTTTTTATAAAAATGTACCGTTTCTGTATTTGCTAAATTATCCGATCGACAGGGGCTTAATCTCTTTTGCTATATGCGGCGACAATATCGTCGACGTAGAAAAAAAAAACACCCTCTAACGAATAAAATAACAGGGCTTATAAAAACGGAACTAAGGCCTAAATGCTTAAACGTATTAATAAAGTCATTCTATTAAAATAACGGTAATTCTTTTAAGCCGTATAAAGCCTTTTTAATTAGGAATATCTTATTACGTTAAAAGTATTTTAAAAATATCTTTATATATATTTCGTAAAATAAGTAAATATTAATAAAGGTATTTATAACATTATATTGCTTAAATTTTAAATTAAGTTTATTTATAATAATTATTAAGGTTTTGAAAAACTTTCCGGTTAAAATAAATGCGTATATATCGCTATAAGCAGTAAGTTATTAATTACTTCGTATAACGAAACGGGCCTTGTATTTTTAAAATTAGTTATACTTATTAAATTTGTAAACGTACATTTATATATACCTTAGGACCTGTTTTTTTAACAGTAAACTAATCGACGATCTCCCAGGACTGCATATCCTTGTAATTTTACAAGTAGGCCTTTTTAGCTTCCAGAAATATCTTCCCTAATAAATATGTACTTAGTTTTTTATAGCTTTACGGTAATAGCGGTAGGTTTTTTCTATGTACCCGGCTTTGTAACTTAAATAACATTTTTATTTTTAACTTTATTTTTAATATATTAAAGCCTTTCCAATTAAAGTAATGCTAGTTTCGGGATTTTATTTTCCTTAACTTTTCGCAGTTTACTGGCCGATTATTACGCGTATTTACGGAATAAGTTAATCGTTTTGTACTAAATATGGCTTTTTATATTTTATAATTAATTTTAATAATATCTTTCGGAACGTATAAGGAGCTTACGTTTATAACCCGTAGGGTATTTTTAATTTTTTACCGTTACTTTAGATTAAATAACATAATAAAAACTTAAAGTTGCTATTTTTTTCGTTAACATTAAAGTAGACGTTAACGGAAGTAATAATTTTAAGGACGGTAATAGCTTAAATATAACTATCGTATAAAGATAATTAGTTTTTTGCGTATAGTTTTGTTCTGCCTTTTATCGTACGTTTTCGACGTTAGTGCTATTTTAAAGCTATTTCTTTTATCTAGCCGTTAATTAAATTATTCTATTTAAATCGTTATTTTATTTATTTATATATAAAGTGGTTGTAAGCTTAATTATGTATGTAAACTTGTCGGAATAAGTTTTATAGTTCGTTTTCGGTAACGTAAAAAACGTTGTTTTTTAAGTTTTTGATATTACCTAAAAAGTTGGTTTTCTCGTTAAATTATACGTTTCGAATAACAATAACTTTATTTATTAAAAGGTTTTAAATCTTGTGGATATTAATTAATTAGTAACTGACAAAAAAGCTTATTTATATTTTGGGATTTAATTTTTGAACCTTTTGTTTTTTTATAGCAATGAACGTTATAACGTAAGTTATATAGCCGTAAGTTCGTAAATAAACTTGTTGAAACTTGCGATTAAGCATTATAACGCTATCTTTATACGCTAAGTAAATATAATAAATTTCGTATAAAATTTGTTAAAAAAACGTATTTAAAGATGCGATTATATAGGTATACTGCAGCTTTAAAGATATATACGATTAAAAACGTAGGTAACTTAACGTTATATCGTATAATAATCGTTTTCTTCTTAATTATACCTTTTAAACGTTCCGTACCCCTATTTTAACCCTAGGTATACGGTATTGAAAACTTAAACCTGATGTTAAAAAAAGGCGATTAAAAAATATTTCGAAGTTAATCATTTTTTAAAATTTCGTTGTCGTATTTAATTATTTATAAGAAAACCTTGTTTTGGTTTTTTAAAATGCTTAAACAATATCTGAACGTGGTAATTTATATATTCTATTTTCGGTTTTTAAAGTAGATATCTTAAATAAAATCTAAATATCTATCGGTTACAGATATAACGTATTTATATCTTTTAAAATCTTTTTCGAAATCTATAAAGTTAACGGCGATTTTTTGTTCTAATCGAAAAGCTCCCTTTTTAGGCTTACGGCGTATTTGCCTTTTAACCTTCGCCTTATTACATGTTTAGTATTTGACAGTTATAAACCCTTTTAACCGGACTTTTTTGGTATAAAACTGCAACTAAATAATTACTTCAAGGTTTAAGTAACCTAATCGAAAGTACCATAAGGTATCGTTATTTGTACGTAATGGTTTTAACGTCCTAAAGTTAATATTTTATTTATAAGTAACCAGGGTTATATAAAGCGTTATTATGTTAATATTTTCAATAATAAATTAATTAAATTTATTTACTAAAATAACTATTACTTAATTATATTTATTTCGAATACAATTGTTAATTCCTCGGTTATTCTATTAAAAACATTTCTTTCGGAATTATTAAAATAATATTAAATTATAAGCGAATTTTTCGTAATGAGTTACGTCGTATAAACGTAACGTTTTCGTACTGCTAAAATTTTAAAATAATATATTAACTTTTCCGTAACTTTTACTCGGGATAAAACCATTACCCGCGTATATGCCGTTATTTTATATTATTAACTTGAAATTCAAAAATTTATTAAAAAGGTTAAAAATATATATCGTAAATTTAAAATTTAAAATAAACGAATTTTTTAAAGGGTAAAATGTAACATTTATAATAGCCTGTTAATTAATAATTAAAAAGTACGCTAGGATATCTTTTATTTCCTTTAGGAATTAATATATTTTTTATATAGTTATCTTATTTATAGATTTAGATATACGGTTAATTTCCTTTTTTAAAAATTGATTAAAAGTAATTCGGTTTTTAATTAATAATATTACTAAATTAATAAATCGGAAATTTGCCGGGACCCTTTTAAGGAAGGTATAAAAACATTAAGGTAGTCTGTATGTAACGTTAAAATATACCTTATAATAAGTATCTTATACGTCCGATTTTTTTCGTTTTTATTTGCTAAAGTTTCGGTCTGTTAGGGGCTAAGAGAATATATGTATTCTTAAAAAGACGCTAAGCCCTTTATGTGTTATCCCTACGTAATCGTTACGAAATCGTTACGGGGTAATTGTTTTATAGGTAGTTACTTATTTCTATTTTAGGGAAAAAGGGTAAGTTTTAGATTAATCCTTAACTTATCCGTATTATTTCTTATATTTTAATTTTAAAATATTTGATAGCTTAAAATTTCATTATTTCGATTAAACAATAAGAAATAAGTAATATGATTACGAGCCTGTATGATAATAAACCGGCCGTTTCGGTTATTAAGCTTATTTAGATTTTAAAGCTTGAGTTTATTTTATTAGGGTTTCGGCGACGGTTTAGCGATTATGAAAAGGAAGTTTAGTTATTAGATAGCGAAAACGACCGTTTAGAAAAGAAGTAACAATATTTATAAAACATTTTTACGAAAAAAATAGCGATATTTATAACTAGACCGTAAGGTTTAATAATTAAATGTTGTATTACGTGTTTTTAACGAAAGTATAGCGAGTTTTTTGTATATTTCTTCCGGGCTAGGTTTTATAGCGTTTGATAATATTGTTAATATAAGGATTTTAGAAGTTGCGATATTTATAAACCTTATATTCCCGATAGCCTTAAGCGTTAAGGAATTTACGTTACTTATCGGCGACCGAGCTAAAATTTGGTAGAAGATAGGAAGAGGAAATAAATTGCTTAGGATTTTGTTTAACTTTAAGTATTAAGGTAAAACTTATTTAAAATATACGAACTTTACAACTTAATTAGATGTTACTTTCGAAAACTGGAAGTTTTCGTTACGATTTTACGGAATAAATTATGCGTTGACGTACGTTATATTTAATTTACTTGCGGATATTTATTAGAAATTATAGAAAGGTAATAAGGTTGTAAAAATTAAGGTACGAAATTTCCATTACGTTCGTTTTATAAATTGGTAAAACTTAAAAATAATTTTTGAAAATGCTTTCGGAAATACGATACGGTAGTTTGTTTTTGTTAATATAAAATTTGATACGATATATTAAAAACCCGACAAAACGGTTAACGTTTTTTATTAATAATATAAGTAAGTTTTCGTTACGTTTTTATAGGTAAGAGGTATTGTTTTTTTAATTAGCCGTTTTATTATGCGGTTATGTTTTTATATAGCCAGCTTTGTGTTTGTAATTACCTTGCGAAAAATCTTAAATACAGTTTATAAGAAAGTTTTAAATATGAAATTATTACCCCGGGCTTTCGTTTTAGAAAATTTTATATTGCGAATAAATTAACGTTTATTTAAAATTTAGCAGTTACTTTAAAATTTACAGTTATTATAAAATTTAAGTTATATAATAAATATAATTATATTTTGCAGAACGCTTTTAGTAATATCGTAAAAAGCTTGTTTTAAATACGAAAAAATAGATTATCGTAAATTCGAATATTCTGAAAGGAATTAAAATATATTGGATATATCCCGAAGATATATATGCGGTTACTGCGTTGAAAAGGGCCATGTACCTAGCAGTTGTTCCGAAACGACGTGTTTTAATTATAGCGCGAAAAGTTATTTTTAAATAAATTACTCGAAAAAACTTTCGATAGGTGTTAATTTAAATTTTATTAATAACTGTTGCCGATGAAGAAAAGGTTTCTTGCTACGTATATATTGCTTTTTAAAAATGTATAAAAGGAATTAATGGATAATGTTTTGTAATTGAGTGGATTTAAGAATAAATTATAACGTAATATATCGCGAAACGTTCGAAAAAGATAGTTAGTTATTTCGATTAGAACCCGGATTAAGGTTAAAATTTTATTTGGGTAATTTTATTACGATATACGGATATATTACGTTATGGATATAAATTATAAACTTATTTAATATTACGAAGCTGAAAAGATATCGTTTTGCTATTATAAAGACAAAAGGACCGAATATTTTATTAAGGTTTCCATAATTTTAAAAAACAAATAAACTCCGCCGTTGATTAGCTGTTATTTTAATAACAGTATCGATTTAAGCTTAAAGATATTAAATTTATTAATTTAACGAAAAAGTTACGAAATAGTATTTTTGTTATAACGATAATAATTATTATACCTGCAATACCGGATAAAGAAATTAAGAAGTTTGTACCGAAAGAATACGAAAAGTACGAAAAAAGATATTATAACAATTACGTTAAGATGTTTTTTAAAGAGGCAGTTGTTAAATTACTAGAATATTTACTTTATAAGTATGCGATAAATTTATTTAACGAAAAGGAACCTTTTTGGGAATTCTTTTATTTACTTTTAAAAAAGAAACTTAAAGTTTTTAAAGAATTTTTGGAGGAAGTAGGAAAAAAAATAGATTAGGCGGAATAATAACTTAACCGGAGTTTTTGTATTATTCGCTTTAAAAAAAAGAAGGTACGTTACGTTTTTATATTAATTATAAAAGGTTTAATCGGATAATTCGTAAAATCCGTATTCCGTTATTATTAATATAAGAAATCCTAGATTATTTAGTAGTTATTTATATATATACGAAGCTGTATTTAAAGGATACGTACTGCCGAATACGTATTAAGAAGGGTAACGAATAAAAACCCGTTTTTAAAACGAAATATAATTATTACGAGTATTTAATATTATCGTTTAAACTTTTTAATAGCCCAGTTACGTTTTAGATATATATTAACCGAACGTTAGCAAGTTTAATAAATTATATTTATATAGTTTACTTTAACGATATATTAATATATAGCAAAAACTTAACAAAATATAAATAGCAAGTTCGTAAAATATTCGAAAAGTTAAAAAAGTGGAAGTTGTATATTAATATAGATAAATATGAATTTTATATATTGTTAATTTTTTTTAAAGTTTCGAATTTTGCCGAGTAGTATTAAAATAAAAAAAGATCGCGTCGAAGTTATTAAAACCTGGCAATTACCGAAAAGCATTTATGATATTTAAGTTTTTTTAGAATTTACAGAATTTTATCGAAAATTTATTAAAAAATATGTAAAAATATTTATACCGTTAATAAATCGGCTTTACGAAAAAGTTAAGGGCTTTATATAACTATCTTTCTGTAAAAAGATAGCGTTTAAAATATTTTAAACAGTCTTTATAACAAGGAAAATATTTTAATAATTTGGTCCGTCATTACTTATCTATATTGAAACAGTTTATATCTCAATTATATAAAAACCGTTAGTACTTAGTAATATTTAGATTTTGAAAAATAATGCCAGAAAAAACTCGTTACGTTATAGAAAATAACGAGTTTTTAACTATCGTTAACGCTTTCGAAAAATAACGTTATTTTATTAATTATTCGTAATTTTTTGTTAAAGTTATTACAGATTATTTTAATTTTAAATATTTAAAATTAAAATAATTAAATTACCTTACAGTAATCGATTTCGTTATTATATTCCGGCCCGGGAAAAATAACCTAGCCGATAAATTATTAAAAAAGCTTAATTTGTTACGGAATAATAAGAAAAAGAAGGCCTAAAAAAGATAACGTCGAGGTAATAAAAGAAATATTAAAAATAACAATACCTTAATTAAATTTTGGAATTACAAATATCTGTCGATTTATTAATAAAATTGTAAATATTACGTTAAAAACAAATATATGCGGGCCCGTAAATAAGGCGGCTAGGGATATACCTAAAAAGGTAAAGTATGTATTAGCTGGAATTACAAGTCGCGAATTACTTGTTTTACGGCAGTAAAGCATTAATAACGTTATCGAAACGGTATTATTACCGGAAAAAAACCCAGTAATTACTTTAATTTTTAAGCTGCAACACAAAAATTATCTTTAACAGAACTTAAAAAACTAGGCGTTTTAAAGGATACGAAACGGATCAATGGTTATAACGTATCCAAAAAAAATAACTTATTAAGATATAAAGGCGCAATTTATATATTATATAACCCGGATTTACGTAAGAAGCTTATCAGTTAATATTATAATCTTTTTATAACAGGTTATCTCGGCGTTACGAAAACGCATAAACGGTTAATTCGAAATTATTTTTGGAAAATGCAAAAACGAAACGTAAAGGATTATCTAAAAAAATTACCTTAAATACCAAAGATTTAAGGCGGTATAATATCGACTTTACGGAAAGCTTGTTTCGTTACCAATTCCGGACCGCCCGTTTAAGGAAATCAATATGGATTTTATTACAAACCTGCTGTTATTTATAAGGCCGTATAATAAAAAAAGCTATAATACTATCTTTATCGCCGTAAATAAAATAACGAAATATGTCTATTACATCGTTACGATAACGAAGTTTACTATTAGTAATTTAACTAAAATATTTTTTTATTACGTCTTTAATTAATACGGTACGTCCGATAATATAATTTATAACCGTAATTTTTTATTTATAAGTAATTTTTGGAAAACTTTCTGTAAACTTTTTATAATTAAACTAAAATTAAATACAGCCTTTTATCCATAAATAAATAAGTAAACGGAATGTTAAAATTAACTTTCAACATATTATTTATAAATATTTTATAATTTAAATTAAATAAATTACGCGTTAACGTATTACATAAGCGAGTCGGCTATATAAGCGAGTCGGCCAGTTTTTTTAATTTTCTAATTTTCCAATTTTAATTACCAATATTTTAACATTAATAACATGGAACGTTTTATAAAAAAAGCTAGGATGAATTTAGCTATTTAAGTTAAAAAATAAAATCCAAAACTTATCTTTAAAAAGTTTTATTTTTTATATAACGTTTCCGAATTTACTTTAAAAAATCGATATTACAGTTGACGTGCCCGAGCCGATATTATTTTTAATTCGCGAAAATTAACACCGACCGAAGAAAAATCGATTGTTGACTGAATCTTTAATTTAGATACGCGAACGTTCTTTATCCGACTTTAGTATATTGAAAATATGGCGAATTTACTGCTAGCCCAGCAGGTTGCAATACGCGTTGGTGTTAATTAAGCGTCGAATTTTGTTCGACGGCAAAAGAAATTTAAGATGCGGTTAAAGCGAAAGATCGATTATTAAAAGGTATTATGCGAAGATTTAAAGATATTTCGTAAATGGTTCGAGTTGGTTCGGGTTATAATTACAAAATACGGCATCGCCAAAAAGAATATTTATAATTTCGACGAAACGGAATTTTTAATAGGGTTTTTAATAATATACGGCATAATAGTTATAAGCGCCGAAAAACGTAAAAAACCTAGATAAGCCTAATAAGGTAATCGGGAATAGGTTACAATTATACAAGCTGTTAATTTGTAAGGTTGGGTTACACCGTTATTTATTATTTTAACAGGGAAAACTTACTTTAAATTTTAATATCGCGATAATTTATTATTACCCGATTGGAAGGTTGGAACTAATTATAATAACTGGATAACAAACGAATTGGGTTTAAAATAAATTTAACATTTCGATAAATATATTCGAACGCATACGAAAAAAACGAAACGCTTTTTTATTTTCGACGGTTACGAAAGTTATTATTCGATAAAATTCGAAAAATATTACGCGAATAACGATATTATTACGTTTTATATATTCCTTTATTCCTTTTATCGGCTTTAACTTTTCGACGTATTTTGTTTTTCCGTTTTAAAGCACGCTTATGCGCTTTATATCGAGAATTTAATGCGACGTTATTATATTTATATCGCTAAAAAAAATTTCTCGCCGGTTTCTTCGACGCGTTTAAAGTTATTATAACGTCCGATAATATCAAGTCCGGTTTTGCAAAAGCTGGACTTGTTTTATTCGATTTTAATAACGTTTTTTCCGATTTGGAAATTCCTCCAGCTGTACCTACGCCGACCGTCTTGCCGTTTACCTCCACCGGCTCCATTCTTTCCCTACCGTCGAAAACCCCTCGAAATATATAAAAAAACAAAAAAACGGGAATAATACTTATAAAGAAAAATTAGAAATTATTACGGAAGCTCGCCGACAAAAATAATTAAATCGGTTAATCTTTTAATAAAAAATAACTTAATACTTTTATACGAAGTTGTTTTTCTTAAAAAAAACCGCCAAATTACGCGAAACCAACTATCTTTTCAGCAAACGCCGAAAAACCAAAAATAAACTTTTTTAAGAAAAAGAAATACTTATTATATAAAAGGGACAAGCTTTCTTGGCCGAGAAAGAAAGGGGTAGTGAAAAATCCCAGCCGATAACGGCAGAAGGTAATCGTCACAAAAAGGTTAAAACGAAAGAACGGAAGTGTGGCGTTTGCGGCAAGCCCGGATATAATACGCGTATTTGTAAAAAAACTGTAGATATGTCTAATAACGAAAAATCCGATTAGTTTGAATTGATTTATTACGTTATGGTTATGTTATTTAGATTTGTTATCGCGGAATGCCAAAAACCGGCCGACTCGCTTGTATGGCCGACTCGCTTATGTGGTACGTTATATTTATTAACGGCACAATTTACATATAATAATAATTACCATTTAACGATTAAAATAATATTAGCCGAAGCGCTTTTTGGGTATACGTTACGAATTTTACGAGATATTATATTTATAATAAGATAGTTTAAAACTTTCAAGCTTATTAAAATAATCTAGGAAAGAGTTGTACGATATAGGGAAAAAAAGAAACGTTATAGAAATACTTTTATAAAACTTAAGATATATATGAAAAATATTATAATAAAGGCCGTTTTACAAAGAAATTTCGAAAGAAATAATAAATAAAGATTTTTATTAAGTATATTAACTAGTAAAAGCTTAATAGGAAATTTTCCGATAAGTACATTAGACTTTTTCAAATTACGAAAGTTATGGATTCGAAATTAACTTGCAAAATATAACTTTTATTTTTATATAACAAAGTCTATAACGTTTTCTTTATATTACTATTAGAACTATAGTATAACAAAAGTAACCCTAAAAAAAAGCGGAAAAGTAACCTTAATATAGAAGCGGAAAAGCGTTAAGTAATGGAAAAAGTTTTGATATATTAAAGAAATTACAAAAATAAATAATACCTTATTAAATAAAAAGGTTTCCTTTCCGAAAAAAATATTTGGGAATTTCGCAATTACTTATCAAAAAAGTTCGTTACTTTATATTAAACGTTATTAAAGTAAAAAAATAAAAATAAAAATAAAAAGTTATTAAAAAAATACGGCATAACAAAAAAGTCGTAATATAAAAAAACCGTTAATTATTAAACTTTTAGGTATAATTACTTCGTAATAAAGTATTTACGGTTTATAAAATATTTCAAAACGAAATTTAAACCTAGTTCGTAATAATATCGAAACGAAAATTACTTAATTATCGCAAAAACGCTTAAACGTTATTACTGCCCTGCTCGTTATCCTGCTTATTATTTTTCATAACGAAACTAGCGTATTATTCGGTAATATTAATAATATATTTAAGTTTTCCTTTTATAAAAAATTAACAGTTTATTTAAAAAAATCGTTAAGTACTTATTTCAAAAACGGTACGGATATCTTTTACTTATTAAATATATTCCTAAAAAATCTGTAAAAAAACGGATCGTAAAATAAAAGCAACCCCGTTACCACTAGGCAGAAATTTAAAGCAAAGAATTTGAAAAATATCGGTATTAACCGCAAAAAAATCGATATCGAATTAATAATAAATTAACTATATAACTTATAACGATACCGTTACGGGAAAGATTTACATTCTTTTTATAAATCTGGTATACCTTATTAAAATAGGTTTTAACATTAATTTAAGCCTTTTCGAATTAGATACCATATTAATAAAATATTCGTTAAAGGAATAAAAAAACTTACCTTGCGTTTATAAATAGCAAAAAAAATTTAAAAGTTTTAATTTTGCCCTTATCAATATTTTCAAATTCGGTAAACTCCTAAAATAATTTTGCAAATTTTTAGGTAAGTTAACAAAAGAACGCGGGTACCTATTATTACAAGTTAATATTGCTATTACTAAAAAATAATAAAACATAAAAATTACTTTAACTATAACTTTATTACTATTTCGGAAAGCAACGTACTTATTAATGCTTTTTAAAACCTTATTAACCTTATAGCAATAACTAGGCGCATAAGCTATCGTTATAATACATCGAAAATACGGAATATTACGAACGGCCTTAAAACGAACTATTAACAAAAAACGAAAAAAGTTACAAAAAAATACTTACAGAATACGGACTTGCTTTTTTTTTTTTAAAAAAAAAAGGCCATTTTAAAAAGTAAAAAATTCGTAAAAAGTTATATCGAAAACGCAAAAAAACGAATTAAAAATAAAATACGAACAAAAATTTACTTTGCTATTAATTAACAACAAAAATACGTAAAAGCCCGTAGTAAGCTTAAAAAACGAGCTTACCGTAAGTAAATAACAGGTTATATACCGACAAGTTTGATAATAATAAAAAGAAAAAACAACTAGGTAATAGGAAAAAAAGTAATTTATATATACCAAAAATAATATGCCCAAAAGCGGTAAAGCTTTTCTGCCGGCAGAATTTTCGGCGTTTCAATTACCTCGTTACGAATTATCCCAGGTATACTGCTTATTTAAAAGAAATTATACGGATTACATCTTATTATTAATTATCACTTATTTCTATTTATTACAAAAGCGTTACGACCCCTTAGTAAAGGTATTTCATTAGCTGTAATACGTAATTGTGATGTAATGCACAGCTACTAGCCCTTATAAGATGGATTAGGGTGTCTAAACCCCAATTGGGGTTTGGAATTGCTGATCTTTTGGTCTTGTGGCTAGCGTCGCACCCTCGCTACCTCACAATTATTCCAAACCCCAATTGGGGTTTGGACATCCTAATCCACCTTATAAGGGCTAGTAGCTGTGCATTACATCACAGTAATAAGGCAGGTTTTATTTAAGCCTTTAAGGATAAAGACCTAAAGAAAAAAAAGCTCTATTAAAGGCTAAGGAAATATATACATCTTTAAAAAAAGCCAAGCCCTTTATATGTTATCCTTACGTAATCGTTACAAAATCGTTACAGGGTAATTACTTTATAAGTAGTTGCTTATTTCTATTTTAGGGGAAAAGGGCAAGTTTTAAACTAATCTTTAACTTACCCGTATTATTCCTTATATTTTGATCCTAAAATATTTAACAAAGAATTTCGATATAATACCGAAAAGTTATTCCGTTACCCCGGGAAAGTCTATTATTTTTGCAAAAGATAATAAATTTAAAACTGCTTTTGCCGTTACGTTATTATATTATCCTTTAAGCTATAATAAAAACGGGAATTTTTTCATAGCTTACCGGATTTATTAAGTTTTCCTAATAACGTTCTGACGGTAAACAGAGGACTTATTAATCCGGACGTCCGGGTACGTTTTAAATAAAATATTTGTTTAAAACGAATATTAAAAAGAAATATTTTTAATTTTTCCGTTTAAAGGTTTCGTTAACGAACTTTAAACGTTTACGTACGTTATCCGTCGATAATTTGATTTTTTTCGCCGTATGCCATTTTTTTAAAGCGAATATACGGAAAAAACGCTTTATTGTTAATTAGCTAATATAAATACCTGTATTTTTTTGAAATTAACGATACGTATTGCGAAAATAATAACGGCTTAATTAATAAAAATGCGAAATTAAGCGATTTCGAATAATCCGTTAACAATATTTTCGTAATAAGTTATATACCGCTTTGTAAGTTATAAAGCGTTAAATTTATTTTCCGACGCGTTAACGTTTTATTTTTATTATTTCGGCTACCCGGGTTTAGGTTGTACCCGTAGTTACGGCCTTAATTATAAAGGTCCGGGTTTGCGGATTGAATTCCTCGTTAGGCCGACGATCGGCGACAAAAACGGGAGCGACCTTATCCAAATCCATATTATGGCTGCTAAGTTATTAGATTTCGAAGTTGGAAGGGGTTGGAGATATGGGTCGGAGTTGGGAGGTGGGGTGTCCGAACGTACGGATCCAATTGATCCGTTAGTGTAAGTGGACCGGGGACGCTCTGATTCGAAACAACAGTAGCACACCCGGCTAGCCGACATAAAGCCTTCGGCGACCACCCGCCAAGTCAATATCAGGCATATCTCTCACCATCAGTTTGCCAATGCCAATACTTTGCCCAGGTTTTCGTCTATGTCAGATACGCTATGGCGACAGGCCAGAAGTGGAGTCTCTACGATAGTGATCATCTGCGGCTTGGACCCGGTCAGATTCGGCTGCTTAGCGTCTTGTCGAGTCCGTCATCAAGCAACAATACCCTCATCCAATGCAGCCTCAAGGTCGTGAATTTGGATCACCGGCCAGAATACTACGCTCTCTCATACACCTGGGGTGCGCCGACCGAGTACGGTCGTCTCAGCCGAATGAGCGCCGATCGGGATTGTCCAATCCTCTGTAACAAAGAGTTGCTCGGCGTGACGAAGAACCTCCACTGCTTCCTCCGCCAACTACAGTACCTGCCAACACTCTCAGACAAAATTTTCTGGATAGACGCCATCTGCGTCAACCAGCAAGACAATGAAGAACGACACCGCCAGGTCAGGCTCATGGCGGATATCTACAGCGCAGCCGCCTTGGTCATCTCGTGGCTCGGCGAACAGGATGATCATACCGAGCCAGGCTTTGCCTTGCTCAAGGAGCTCAAAATCGTCTCTGACCGCTCGAGACATCTTCTGGCCAAGTTGTCGCCTGACTCTCGCGATTACGGCGAGCAGCTCGCAGTTTTCTCCAACCGGCAGTCCTGGGTGTCTGTTGCCCACGTTTTCCAGCGGACCTACTTCACCAGGGTTTGGATCGTCCAAGAAGTGGTCCTGGCCAAGGCGGTGAAGGTTCTTTGTGGCGACCACGAGCTTGATTGGTCCGCCATAGCCGAGGCATCTCATTTCTTCACTACATCAGGCTGGCGAGGCCACCTGTACGGCCTCTTCATCGAATCAGTTGGGTGGCCACTTACGCCCCAAGAGCCCATCTTGAAGTTTCGCTACCAGGCTCCAACGACGCTCAGATCCATCGCGAAAAAATGCAACGAGCGAAAGCAACAAGAATATCAACACGAGAACCGTCACGAGTGGGCTACGACTCTCTTGCACACGCTTATTCAAGCACGCAACTTCAAGGCTACGGACCCACGGGACAAGGTCTACTCTCTGCTTGGACTTGTCCATGAATATGCGCGAGACAAGCTGGGATTGATTCCATCATATACACAAGCTCCGGCCGATGCATATACTCGTGCCGCAATCCAGATCCTCGAAGACAGTGACGACCTTCTTCTCCTGTCATGCGTCGAGGGAGAAAAATTTCAGCGAAAGGATACTAGACCACTGCCCTCGTGGGTGCCTGACTGGAGTTCCGAGGAGCCTACGGGATTGCGAAGGACGGGATACGAGCGATATTTGGCATCGGGGAGCTTGAAGCAGCGGCCAAATATCGATAGACGAACACTGACCTTGAGCTTAAAAGGGCTCAGGCTGGATCACCTCACCATGGTTGGCGAGACAAAGCAGGACGTCCAACGCGGCGAGCCGTTCCCGAAGTGGCTCGAGATTCTCGAGTCGCTGGAAACGCGATATGGCAGAGCACGTGCAGAACACAAGCTGGACGTCTTCTGGCGGACGCTCATCGTGAACACGGCCGGATACCCTCCCCAGCTAGTCCCGAACACTCGTTCCCTTGGCGCATCATTTGCCGAATGGTTTGGCGCATGGAGACATGGCCGTCCCACTCCTCCGGGCCGCCCGGAGGATGAGTGGGACTGCCGGGCGAATCGCTTTAGCGAGTTGTTAGATGCGATGTGGGACCCGCAGAGCCGTAACGCGGCTAACCCGAGTGAGTTTAAGACGCCTTTCTCCATGACAGAGCATCTGCGGCTATTTAGAACGAGGGAAGGATACCTCGGGCTCGGATCGGAATGTGTTCAAGTGGGGGACTCGGTATGGGTCGTCCCTGGGTCTCGAGTGCCACTGATACTGAGAGCTCCCAAGGGAGATCGGTTCCCGGAGAATCGATATCAGCTCGTAAGCGGAGCATACCTCCATGGCTTCATGGAAGGCGAAGCAGTTTCCCCGTTGGTCACTGGAATGACACTCGAAGAGATTGAAGGGTTGATGGAAACGTTTATGCTGGAGTAGGGACCGGGGAGTGCAGAAGGTATCAGGAGTAAGGGGACTGTTTATTGTAGCTACTTCGTACTAATACCCCCGGCTAGAACAAATTGATGACGTTGTGGTTGATCCACGAACTGATGAGATCTCTGCCGTGCGTTGTGATGTCTGCTGAGGGCGGATATGTTGTATCCGCGTGGAAGCCCTGAAACCCTCTGTCCCCTGGGGCCTCGAACGACCTGGATTCCAGTGGGGTTTTGGGGTCCGGCGAGCATGTTGACCACGTTTGTGTGCTGATAGAGGTCTGCGAGTGGTGGGTCCTGTTGGTCAGCGTTCTTGTCCTACGATGCTTTAGGTGATGGCAAAACCTCAGACAGTAGTGGCTCTGATGAGCTGGGCTCACCAGGGAAAACTCGCCTTTGCTGTCATCATGGGGCTGGACCAGTAGCCGGGCTAGCCACCGCGTGCGTGCTTTGGGCTGAGGTTGTGGGGCAGGGAATACGAGCGCACGGCGGACAACGAGGATCTCCTCAGTGATGCCATGCGAGGCGTGATTCCGAAGTTCTTCTGGTTGGTTGTGTCACCGAACTGCCAGTGGTCTTCCTGGGCTCCTCAATGCACTCTAATGCTATGGCATCTGCCTATAATCAGAGTGGAAATCGCCTCAACTCAATCAGGAGCGTCGGTGGATGATGGACGGCCGTCAACTGAATCCGCGCGTGGTCGATCAACATATGAGCCCAATCGATGGCATTGAATATAAATTGGAGCCCCTCAAAGCTATTTGGACTTCGACGTGTCCTCTACAAACTCGTTAAATACTTCATCCCTTTCATCTCTCTAGAAGGCACAATCTTCGGTATGCTGAATTTCAGTCTTCTGCTGGTCGCGGCTAGCAATCACCAACGACTCGTCCGTCTCTATGATTTCTTGATGATACCAGCCCCTAAGCGTCTGTACAAGACCGATGGTACTCGCACGCAGCCCTGACCAGAGATCGCTTACTATGAGCCTAGCTGCCGAAAAGAGCCGCTAGCAGGAATCGATCGGCTTCTATACTCCCTCTTCAAGAGCTCTTGAACTTTGTGTCTGGCTTTTTAAACACAATCGGGCTGGTAACTCCAGTACCACTCGAACCATTCCACTCCATCTGGAGATGAAGAATAACGGCTGCTGTCACACTTACTGGGGAGAAGCTGTACAGCTCTAGAGGATAAATTGATAATTAATAATTATTACAAATGTAGAAAACGATAATCGCCTATAATATAGGTAATCCTTTAATAGAAGGCACCAGGGCTTTGGAAATAATTAACGTTGTTCCGAATAATTCTTAGAAGCTAAAAAAGGCCATGCTTTATAACATAGCTTTAATTCTTTTATTAATAACAAAAGAATTAACCTTTAAATATCTTTTAAATTATTGATTTACATAAGGTTATATAAGCATAAGATAAACGTGTTTAAAAAAGTAATTATTAAATACTTTGCAAATATAACGCTTGTATAAATATCTTTTTTAAAAAGCTTTTAAAAATTAATTTTTATAAATATATTACCATTTTTTGAAATTACCGCACTAGACCTTTTTTATAAGAAATTTCTTAAAGTAATAAATAGTTATAATAAAGTACTGTATATACAATACAAAGTGCAGATTATTAAGAATAATAATATTTTAGCAGTATTTTATAAACTTTTAAATATATAATTTTGGTTTACGAAAACTTATGCGGAAAAGCTCGTATTTATTTGCATATAATTAACCGTTTTTTCAAAATAACGCGTTACTTTATACGCTTAAGCATAACCTTTATGACCGCCGGTAATTAATATCTGATGGAAATGTTTTATTTAAAATACGTAAAAACTTATTATATTTTTCTAACGGCTAGTTATATGTTATTTATTTACAAGGAAATGAAAATAACAAAAACTTTTTAATTCTAGTAATCTTCCTATTAAAGCTATATATGTACTGTATAAATCCTTTTTTAAGTTAAACCACGGCGTAACTAGGTCTGACAGCGAAGAAGCGATTGAAAGATGGAAGCAAGACGAACCACTGGAAGTTCGAGTGTCAGTGACTACTAACACTGACGAAACTCCGTTCGAATTCTTCGGATATTCTCGACGATGAGGGCACTACCGTGGCATTGCGGCATCTACTTCGTCGGATGGCTCACTAGTGGGTCAAGGGCTGGTGAACTCGCTGACGCGCCGTATGGCACGCACGGCGTGTCTTCACCCTTGTACATTAATGTCGCTTCGAGAGGGGCGGGCGAAATAATGGAACGAGGCCTGGGTGGTTTCGGCTTGCTACATACCTAGCTATATCTCTTCCTTTTTCTCGTATATACTTCAGTTTGGTTTTAACTGGCTCGCGGCCTCTGTTAGCGTATATCCTTGGATCCATCAAATATCGACTCCCGGGCCGAGAGATTACGAGTCCTTATTCTCAGTGAAATCAAAAAGAGTCACTGGTCTGGTACTTGGCACCGTGGATCTGGTGGCCGACGCCCGAGTCTTCTGCGAGGAGCTTGCTTAGTACAGTGGACCAGGGGCAGACGGATTACTACAGGGAGACTCCCAAGCCACATGGATGCTTCGGAGAGGCAGGTCAGATAGAACAACGTTAGTGACGTATGATATCAAATATTCTAAGAAGCCTTACAGTCGTGCATCCAGTAACCGGCAGAACAGGAGATGGCAGAGTAACTGTCGAGTCAACTAGTACACTTCTAGAACAGCACCGACTAGTTCATATTGGGGCATGCTGCTATAAAGTGCCGCTTAGCGTAGTTCTAGGGTCTGAAGTCACCAACCACCACGGCGTTTTCGTCGAAGTCGCGAAGCTTCGATCACCTAGAAACGCGTCACCGCACAGTCCGAACCGTGCTCCCGACCTCGCCCCTCTCGACAGCCTCGAGCCTCGGCAGCACGACCTCCCAGACCTTCCCGGAAAGCTCCTCGACGCCCATATCGGCGTCCACGATCTGGATATCCTCCTCCTCCTGCCTGAACTCGCCGTCCTCCTCGCCGCCGTCCTCGCCGCCGCCGCCGGCGGTGGCGCCGGCGGCGGCATTGGCGTTGCTCTCCCTCCTGCTACTAGAGGGGCCTTTGGTGTTCTTGCCACCCCCGCCACCGCCATTACCACCGCTACCGCCGCCGCCAGACGAAGAGGAGCCCAGGTCGCCCATGCTGAGGCCCCAGAAGAGCTCGCGCACGCGGCGCTGCATCTCGCCCTTCTCGTAGACCTCGCCGCCCCAGCCGCCGCGACGGCGCGCGACGGCCTCCTCGAGGTCGAGGAAGAGGACGACGTCGGGGCGGGGGAGCCCCACTTCGGGCGCCTTGGCCCACGACAGCGAGAGCGAGGGCAGCTGCTTCGCCGCGCTGTACACGATGCCGCTGTGGTAGAAGCGGTCGCAGATGACCGTGTGGCCCGCCGCGAGCTCAGCCTTGATCTTGTTCCTGGTGGTAGGGGGTTGAGCATGAGTAAAATGAGAGACAGATGGGGAATAGCGTGGTAATCGCAGACTGAAGGGAAAGCGGGAAGGGTGATTGGAATTTTGGTTGGTGGAGTTAGACTTACACTGCCTCCCACCTATTGGCGCTGAACAGCAGATGAATCACGTGGTCCTCGACCTCGGACTGGCCCCTGAGATAGGAATCGATCATCTTACCGATGGGCGTCGTCCTGTCTTTATCGTTTACCATTAGCCAATAGCCCACGCAGTAATATCCACAGGCATATGCAAGTCGACTCACCGGGGAACCGCATGAACCGGACCTCCCGCCCGCTCTCGATGCACCGCACCTGCAGCAGCTTCGCCTGCGTCGTCTTGCCGGCGCGGTCCATGCCCTCGAAGACGATGAAGGCGCCGCGCACCGGCGGTTTCCTCCTAATCTCCTGCACCTGAGCCTTCCCCTTCACCCTCTCCCTCTCGCGGTCGACGGTGCCCGGCCCCGTCTCCTCGACGCCGTCCATGCCGTCGACTGCATCACCGGCCGCACCCTTGTCCTCCACCGCTGGCGACGGAGATGAGGGCGATGATGCCACAACCGGAATCTGGTCCCGAACTGGGACTTGCGGGGAGATATGCGGCGCCGCTAGCACGGCTTCTGCGCTCGCAGCCGCATCCGGCTTCGCGTCCGCGTTCGCAGTCACGGCGGGTGATGATGTGTCGGCCTTTTCTGATGCCGGTGCTGCTGCTGGCGTGGCTGCTCCGACGATTGGCGGTGCGGCTGTGGGCGTCTTTGGCGGCGGCGGAGGGGAGTCCTGCGCCTGCGCCTGCTCGCTACTAGTACCCTCTGGCGCTGGCTGCGGCTGCGGTTGTTGTGCAGGTGATGGTGAGTTCTGCAGGGCCACGGCCTCCGACGCTATGGTGGCCGCCGTGGCGAGATCGTTGATCGACGCCATTTCCACCTCTCTACTACTACTGGAACCCCGAAAACAGAGACCGGATGCCGATGCCCGTATTCGAGACACGCTAAAAGCCGGGTGGAATGGACTGATATGGATATCGCCTATATAAAGCAGGCAGCCGTGTGAGTGATATTTGGTGCCAACCGTTAAAAGATTAGGAGTTATACAGCTTTTACTCGGAATGGAAACAGATATTATAAGCCGCTCTCTCGGAATGGTCGAGATGGTATATTAACGGTCGTCTGTATTAAGGTGCAGCCACGGCGCCACGAGTGGGACGACACATCACGATCCAGAAGTCCCGCTTAAGAACGGGGTCACGTGAGCGGAGTTAGTACGCATCGGGCATCAAATGCAAGAGAAGGGGCCAATGCGAGGTCAAACTATCACATACGTAGGAGATGCGGCTCCTCCACGATTCATTGGACATCACCAAGCGCCCGTGAAATATGCAGGTACTTATTGTTAGATTCAAGACTGTTTGAGCGGGAAGGTTGGGTCACCCAGCTGCAGCGATCAAAGTTAGAGATTCATAGCCACATGCAGTCCCGAAGAGTGAATAGGGTGCTTCGATAGAAGCAGTAACGCCATTGCCGAATTAAACAGGATTTGAAACAATACTGGACGCCGAGAGTCCCATATATACGATAGCCGTACAAAAAGCGATATGAACAGCCAGACCAAAATAACACCTTGAACAAGACCCTCCAAACCGAGCCGCCAGGAACCTCCACAAGACCGGGTAAAGAGGAACTCCAATACTGAACGCCACCGTCGCTTCCATTATACTCGTAACCATCCATTAAGCGATTTAGAGCATAGGCTCCAATCAGGCGGATCATGATCACGTAACGGGTCGTCACTATGGTTATTACGATCGATCACTCTCAGCAGCAGCACGCAATCTCCGCCTCGTCTTTCGCACTCCCGCTCTCCCAGACCTCGAAGCTTTCGCCGGTGCCCTCCATGGGCTCCAGAACTGCGGCACATTGGGCGGGCTCCTCGCTCCTTTGCATCAGCTCTTCCGCGGTCTTGGTGCTTTCCTCGATGGCAGGGTCGTCGGGAGCGGCAGTTTCAGCAACCAGTTTTAACTCGGAAGCGGATTCCAGTTCGCCACTTGGAATCTGTTGCGGTTGCTGCGGTTGCTGCGGGTCATCGTCCTCGTCGCCGGGGACGATAACTATGGACGTCTCGTCGCACCCCTCGGAGTAGTACTCTTTGACGTCCATCTCGCCGAGCGGGCTCCGCTCCTTCTCGACAATCATGTCGTCCGGCCCAGCTGCTGCTGCCAGTCTGGCGGCCCGCGGCCGCGAGGTCTGTGAAATGTCGTCGGCGGGCGGCACGTTCTCCTTGCCCTCGGCGCGCTCTCTCTGGCGCCTGCTCTCAGTCTCCTCGTCCGAGCTGATGTCCAGAACGCAGGTGCTGTGCTGCAGCAGGTTCGTCATCTCCTGCTCCGGGCTGTCCTCGTGGATCACGAAGTCCCACGACGTCTTCGCCCCGGGTTCGTGAAGGCTGCTGAGCGCCGCAGAGCTGGTACAAGACGAACGTGAAGAGACACTACGCCGAGCATAGCTCGGGATCGTTCCCTTGAGAGCTGCATCTAGTGAGAACGGAGCCGCTGACTTGCTTGAGCGGCCGAATGCTGGAGGGTCGACACGAACAGCCCCGCCAGTACGGCGACGGGATGAGAGGATTCCAGAGCGTTTGCCGCGGGTCGGTGACCGACCGGCTGGCGCTGAAAGAGGAGTAGACTTCGCAGCGCTGACGTTGATCTTGGAGACGGGAGACGTGGGGTTCAGGTGCGAGCGCGGGCGAGGAGCCGCCGCCGCCTTTGGTGTACTGGTTAATGAGACATCACTGGTGCTGGCTGACTTGGTGAAGATGAGTATTGATGGCTTGATGAACGAGTCCTTGGAAGAAGAGCTGTCTGTGCCCTTGGGTCGCTTAGAGAAGAAGGCCGGGTCGACGTTCTCGGAATCATCCGTGTCCACAAAATCAGAAGCCTTGCGCTTTCCAGGAGACGAGGTGGGTAATGCTGCGCATAGTTTAGTAAGGCGCAACACAATCTCTCGAGTCAATTGCGGGATATCTGTTGTATAATGCTATGTTTCATCTTGCGAGGCTATATATCACTTGTATATATTCACTTGTTGAGCGGTAAGATCCTGCCCATCGTGGAAGTGGGGTGTAGCATCAACTGCTGATGTGGTTCAAGGGCGGTGCATGGCTGTGTTTGGGTGCTGGATTGCGACAACTCACAATTCTGTCTATTCTTCAAACTCGTCAATGTCTGCAAACGAGATTCGTTTAGAGGAGCAAATGGTTGACGGGTGATGGTAGCCATTTTGGAATGGTGTCGCTACCACCGACGTCAACTGAAGAAATCCACTGATGCCCAATTGAAATCCCCTGCCTGCTACTGTAGGCGAATCCTCGGCAATCCGATTCGACTCGGCCCAATTCAATATGATGGAGTGTGTAAGTTAAGCTTCAACAACCCTTGAAACTCAATTCAACGGTGACGATGGTGGCGATAATTGTTGATCCACTATTCGATTGTTTATGTTTGTTTATTTTAGCCTCACAAGTGCGGTTTGGAGATATAACCTGATATCGGGAGCAATTCGGGGTGAGAGTGGAAGAAAAGTGGCGAAAGGGTGTGAATGTGGGAATTGCCAGGTCTTATTGCAACAGAGTTCGGCGCGCCGCCAGGGAGAGGTAGATCCTGTCAGTATCGCAATGTAGGGTGGTCGCGGATTAAGAGGCCCAAGACCAAGACGAGAGGGAGACTTCTTGAATTATGCGCGTCGGGATTTAGCACAGCAAGGCAGACTCCGGAAGCGCCCAGAGTTAGCCAGAGGCAGACGTTGGGGAACAAGGGCACAAGAGGGAACGACGAGATGTGAGTGGACGAGACGGACGGCGGCAGGTTAAAAACAGATACCTAGCAATGGGAGACGGGATGGACGAGACGGGAAAGAATTGGTGCTAACAGGCCCAGAGATAAAACGGTCAGGTTTTCAGGTTGTAGGGCGTTAATCGTCTCGATCGTGGAGCAGACGCGTGCTGCTGGTGTACCTACAGTAAGAAGCCCGCGATCTACCAATCAGAAACGTAAAAGGGGGAACCCTGGCAGGTGGGGTTGGAGAGGTGCTTCAGCCAGCGCAGAGCAGAAAGCACCGTATCGGGCACATCCAGGGGAATAATTGGAGGGTAAGACCAATTTAACGTCTTGGGCGGCATTAGCGTGCTTGCGTGCATCTCCACCTACCTACATTTGCCAAAGTGCATCCAGAAATCCAGGAATTGCTCAATGCAACTTCCAAACTGGAACATGATTTGCCAGTTTGCTAAATCAGCGTCTAACGAGGCATGGCGCACTGCTTCAGAATCTGTGCAATGTCCGTCATCCTTCTCACCAATGGTCGCGTCAGGAATCCCGGGCCAAGATTACACATGGAGGGTGTGGAAGCTCAGTGTCGGGTTGAACAGAGCCCGGGGCCATAGAGGGGATCTACGGTGCCGTAGTAGTCGCGCTTGCGACCCGTTCGTTATTATGGGTGGTGGGACGGGAGTTCCACGCGTAGATCCAATGCAGGGGTCCACGCTTTTCGCGTTCATAAGAGATGCGTTCCCCTCGGCTGAACCATTGAACATCATGGCCGTGGTGAGCGGCAGCCCGTCGTATGATGATCGCAATCCCTTGGGGATTTGAATGGAAGCCGAGACAGGCACTTATCGGGCATGTCTCGAAGCAGACGCCAAGCAACCTCATCCTCTCTCGTCAATGTCAAATAGACGCGATAGAAACGCGGATGGGGCGTCCCGGAAATGACTTTCCTATAAGACGAGTGTCTTACTATGAAGCGCGAGCCAGAACGCGAGCTGGCGCCCAGCACCGGCAAAGCCTCAAATATGCGGAGTAGACATGAGCGCAGTTTACGGTGACGACTGCCATAAGCGGGTCGCAGCCGACACGACCCAATCGAGGGCGACAACTGAGGGGCATATTGCAGCAATAGCTCTCAGCCGCATCACTCCAATGCCTCCTTCATGCGGAAACTTGCGCAGACGAGTGTCTCAATTTGGGGATGATGCCGGCCTGGCGCAGGAGACAGCAAGAAAGTGTCTGTGCCTTCTAATCCACAATGCGAATGTCAAACTGGTTTTGCCTACCATAATTTAACTGGCATTCTCCTGACGCGATGCTGTGTGGACTCCATAGATTGCGATCCGAGCAGTGCTTTATATCGGGTAGACGGGTCGCGTTCGCCGAAGATAGGGGTGAGTCGACATGGCGTATCGCTACGATTGCGCTTAGGCGGTCCCGTGTCGAGCGAACCTTGGTATGTCCCCGTCCGGGATGCCTCCTCTCAAGCAGCATATCCAGTCGGCCAGATAAACGCGTCCATCCCACTACTCCCCAGGCCCTGTGCTGATGGATTTCCCCGCTGACGCGGTCTTAAAAGGCCATGGAGATGGCCGTGTTCCAGCGGAGGTTACTCTTATTGTTGTTGTTGTTGTTGTTGTTGTTGTTGTTGCAAAAAGATCGCAACCAACGCCTTAGACGCTTGAAACAGAACGTAAACGAATTGACCAGTGGTTCCGCCTTTCTTATCCGAGGAGCTTTGTTTACCGGCGAAGAGACAGTTCAACCGAGCCGACGGCTGAGGCGTGGCTCCTCGAGGGTAGATTAGCCGCTAATTGATCTGTGCCGTGTACATTCGAGATGCTATGCTTTCGCCTTTCGGACTCTTATTTATCCTGGCATTAGCAGACTTCTACCCGCTCTCGTTTCGTGGGCGTGGTATCGTCAACCCTATGGAGTTGAGGTCCGCCGAGAGCTTCAAGAAGAGACCGCGACTATAGCGCCACCTACACGGAGGTACGGAATGGCCGATCAGCAAACCCCGTATCCGGCAACCCCAAGATAGAAATCGCGCGCCTGGTATAATGGGTTTCAGTCTTGATTGTCATCGTACTCAGCAATCATGGTTTGCCAACGGCTATGAATAACCGCTTGTCTTGTCTTAACCCAACGTCCTCGTCTTGTCTCGCCGTGGGATTAACAACTCGAAAAGAATGTCTTTGGCCAAAGGTCGCGTGAGCTCGGCACGTCGAATTTTTGATAGAATTTATGTATATTAAAAAAATACCATCTCGCTTATACCGCTGTTGGCTTTACTCGTCACTGCTAGCCCTCCATGAGAACAATCTACAACCTCAATCAGCCCCCATCGACAAACGCGCCCGGGAACCTGACCTCATCACCCGCTTCCTTCCCCTCCTTAGCAGGCATAACATCGTAATCCTCGCTCGTCGGCCGCCTCATCCCCCAAAAGCCCCGTGCCCTCGCCCTCCCTTGTGTCTTCTCTGCCCTCTGGGCCTTTTCCCCCTTCTGCGCCCTCTGCGCCCTCCTCAGCACCGAGACAGCAGTCGGCTTCGACCTCGCCAGCCCGTCGGCGCCCCCTTCCCCCCTTCCTTGCTCTTCCCCTATCCCTTTCCCTTTCCCTCTCTCATTCGCGTTCCCAGTCCGCCCCCAGACATTTCCACCCGAGTCCGTATCGGTGTCCGTATCCACCATAGTAGCAGGCGAGTACGTCAACGCCGCCGGCCTATCACCACCACCACTACTACTACTGCCAGGAGCAGCAACGACCTTCACGAGCTGCCGTACCGCGACGTCCGGCTTCGTCGCGTACCGGACGGTTGAGAGACCGGTGCGCTTCTCGCCGCTCGCTATGCTGGTGCTCGGGGCCGGGGGCGGACGCTGCCTTTGCTCCGCCTGCTCTTTCGGACGCGCGCTAGGCTCCGCGGGGCCGCTTTTCGCCGATCTACCACCACCGGAGATCGGGACCGAGGCAGCCGGTCGCGAAACCGAACTGCTGCTGTTCTTGGAATGCTGCGAGGAGTAGCGCGACGATATACGCGTCGATGCCGGCACCGCGACGCCGCTACTATTGCTGGATTTCTCGCCCGTGGACGAGGACGAGGAGTAAGAGGAGGATGGGGAAGAGGGGGATGGAGAGGTTTCTGTGTCGGTAGCGATCCGGGACATGCCGACCTGCTCGGCGACGCTGTTCCACTCGCTGCGCCAGCCGCCGGGGTGATACGCAGGCTGCGGCGGGGAGTGCTGGGCGGACACGGACACCTGCAAGGCCTGGGACCTAGGGCCGAGAGGTTTCAGCGGCGGCGGGATCCGATCGGAGGCCTTGACGGAGAAGTTGGCTATGACTTTCGTGTTGGTATTCTTTTTATCGTTCATAATCTCCCTGGGGCCACCGGGACCGCTGCTGTCCTTTTCCCCTTGAGCAGCAGCGGGACCACCACCTGGAGTGCCCTGCCGGAAGGTCTTGGTACTCGTGAGCGTCACAGCCGTTGCAGAGGACACTTCGTTGACGCCGTTGTTGCTGTTATTCATCCTGCGCTGGCGCTCTATCAGCGATGCGCGCCGCGAGATGCTCAGCATACCCGCCTCCGAGTCGCCGTCGGCGGCCGCCAGGTCGCCAGCGAAGGCGCTCACGCGGCAGGTGAGGAACGAGGCATGTGATAAACCCGTGGTAGCGAAGGGGGAACGGTGTCTCTCGATCGTGGCGGAGATGATGACGAAAGGGGGACTATCGCGGTTCACATCAGCAGCCATCGGACAGGACATGTTTTAACGTGACCCCTGTAACACATACATCCCATATCTGACACCATGAACACCAAAGACGAAATCCCCAGACGACTAGGAAACTGGAATTACTCACATAGCAAAAATACAAACCAACAACTCCAAAACAGGCGCGGCGCCCACGACCCCGGCTCCCAGCATACCCCGACCCCCATCTCCTTCCGCACCCGCGCCCCGGCCGGCTCGCGCGATCAGCACGGCAGTGGCAGCCAGCGCCGCGACCCAGACGCCGATGGCGAGGCGCGACACGACCAGCGCGCCCGCGTGCAGGAAGTCGCCGCGCATCGTGTGGGGCGGGCCACGCGCACCGCTACTCATCGCTCTGCCTCTACTACCTCCTCTACTCCTACTACGCCCTTCTTGATCTTGCTCATTGCCACGGCCGCTGCCGCTACCGGTAGGATACGGACCGCGGTGATTGCGGCGGAGCGCCCCGCGCACGTGCAGAGCGAGGTAGAGCAGCGCGAGGATGGAGGCGAAGAGCACGAGGTCGCGGGCGAGGCAGGCCATCTGCCGAGTCTGTACTTCAGTTGTGGCGTTTGCTGTGTCGGCGGGAGGGGGCCCGTCGTCCTGCAGCATGAGCGCGACGGCGAGCGCGACGCCTGACCCGGAGGCCAGGAAGAGGACGAGCAGAGCGCCGAGGATGATCGAAGGACGGCGCCGGCGGCTGCGGGAGGCGTTGAAGTGCTCGAGCGAGGTGTAGAGGAGGCGGCCGGAGCTGGAGCCGTCGTCGCCTGCTGACGGAGAGCGGGAGCAGGAGCAGGAGGGCTCGTCTTTTTCTGTTCTCGTGTCCGGGGCCGTGGCGCCCGGTCTGGTGGTTCGCTTGCTTTCGCCCCCTTGTTGAATTTCTTACCCAATGAGAAGACACTATCTTCGTATCGGATGAAGAAGGAGGGAATAATGGCTGATACCTGTGGATCCGAGAACGAGCGATAAAAGAATACGCATATGCGAACTAAGCTACCGTATCGGTCCAGCCTATGAATTGCATACGAGAAGGATCGCAGAAGAAGTGGTATTCATGCGAGCCACGAGAAACATACTGGCTGATGCAGAGGCATGACAATCTACCGCCAGTGAGTGAGAGGACTTGTGCATGAGTCTTCGGAGACGGTGGCGGCAGCAGCGACGCCTCGTCGTAGCCATATCACGGAATGGGGAAAGTCACGATGGGCCCACGACGGCATACTCAAGAATGGAGCCGACGCCCAACCTCCGACCTCTGGATTCTCGCAGGCAGGAGCCCTACGTTATCCCGCCCTCCAAACCCGTCGCATCGCGTCGATGGCACTTGCCATGTTCGGTTGAGCATTTAGGGATTCGGAAGACCACGACGACATCTTTCCTACTGGGAGAGAATCCTCGCTATCGTAGGTTCGTAGGGTCTGCAATACCTGGTGGTGCCTTGCCTAACTGGTGTTCTAATTAGGTGGACGCATCGCGCTTCTGGATCACGAATCGGTCGGAGGCGGGAAGGGGGACCTGTCTACATTCCGGAGGGAGACGGGTTGGGCACGGTTGCGGCTGGTTGGAGCCGTGGGTAATGTGGGCAGCGCAGAATCGCCGGTGAAACAAGTGCCCGAGACGTGCCTTACCTGCACATATGCGGGCCCATCGAGCCCCTTCCAGTTAGAGTGAGACACAACTCTAGACCAAATGGCCTACGTCCCAAACAGCGACGGTGATCTGGACACCGGCTCTCCTGTGTCTCCGGTCCCTGGCTTGGCCTCCCGAAGCTGCGTTTCACGAACAAGTTTAAAGCACATGCACGTATAACCATGCCAATATCGGGGAATCATCGAGGAAGAGGCAGAATATAATGAACGAATGTATTAAGTGAGCAGTGGCCAAGTGTACCCTGAAGAACATTATCAACGAACGTTACCCGAGCTGCCAAGTAGACCGGTTGCCAGGAACCAGCCACGCAGGTGACATGACTTGACTGCCACGTGCAGCCGCGGACTTGTCGCATTCCAATCACAAATTCAATCAAATTAGTTCGGTAGCGACGGAAACAAGGAATTCGGAAAACTGCTATCCCGCAGTCGAGAGACGGGAGCCCTACTCCTCCCCCACACGGACGCCACTTCCGCCAGACCATCCCTCGCGCTCGAAGAATCGGAAGACCAGCTCGTAGTCGTCGAAGTCGTGAACGATACGATCGATACGGCGGTACCCCTTGATCTTCTCCATGCGCTTGCTGCGCCCGACACCAGCCGGGGCGTCGTCGCGGCCCAACGTCTCGTTTGTCTTGGCCTCGAAAAGGGTGACGCTGAATCGTCCTGGCTTGAAGATGTCGACAACGTGCTCGACGATCTCCGAAGTCTCCCGCCCGTTCTGACCTCCTGGAACGTTCGTCTCGAATGAAGCGAACGAACAAACCGGTTCGGGCGTCACGTGCACGGTGAAGTAGTGAGGAGCCTTCGTGTTGGTTTCGCCGCCGGCCTTCTGAGGGGATGGAACAATACCATTGGCGGAGAAGCCGCACGGGCTGAAGAGGTACGAGTCGATCCGTGCGTCAGGATACTTCGAAGTTGGATACACATTAGAAAGCCCGCACACATCCGAGACCACGGTCCCGAGCGCGTGACCCTCGGTGGTAAAGCACTCCGGATCGACGTACTCCGACATGGGAGTGTCGGCACCGTGGAGGTCCGAGTCGCTTCCGTTGCTGAAAACATCGAATGTCTCGTCAAAGACACTGTCCTCCGTGCTCGTAGTCTTGATAGTCGCAGTACTTCCGGAAAGATCGCTGATGCCCTTGGCAGCCGCCTGTCGCGGATCCTGAGGGTACGCAGAGAGCCTAGAGCTCGCGACCGCACTCGCGTTCTCCAGGTAAAACTTCTTCGCGTTCTCAGGGTCGAGATCAGTCATGAGAATCTCAAGGGTTTCGTCGTTACTCTCCGGACAACCGTTGAAGTAGGATGCCCTGCCGGTGGGGATCCTGAACCTGCCAGTGGTGCTGGATGGCGTCCTCTCCTCGGGCGTGCGAGGCGGCGTCAACGGTACCTGAGGCGATGTGATGTACAGGTACCAGTGGTCGCCGTTCATCCTGCCAACCATGTAGGCGCTCCCGCCCTCGAACATGTCATCGAGGTACCTGACCTCCTGCTTCCAGCTGCGATGGGGACCCTGCTGCTTGTCGGGAAAGAGGAAGTTCTTCCGGGAATAGAAGACGCGCCAGGGCGTTGCCGCTGCGTGGATGTCATCCAGCGACGTCGCATTATGGAAAGGGAAGCCGGCGTGCTGGGCGGCGATTCGCAGCAGTCTGTGGAGACCGAGGAGGAGAGTCGTGGTCCCGCAGGTCTTCAGAATGAGCTTGTGGGGGAAGACAAACATGCTCGATTCGGAGAGCAAGTAAGCATCCATATGCTCAGAGTCGAGGACGGACAAGATCTTGCAGTTGACCATATCAAGCATACCAACCCAGGTGTCGGAGGCAACGGCCTTCAGACCATTGGGCTTAGCACCCGCGGGGAGAGCATCGGGGCTGGGAGCGAACCAGACCTCGAGCAACTTCTCCGGCCCTACGGCAGTGTTAGTGGAATCAAAAGAGCAAAGGGGCGGGCAGAGGCAACACACCCTCAAAGGCATTGGTGGAGTCTAGATCCGCAATAACATCATGATTAATAGTCAGATGAGGCGTGCCCTCAGACGGCGAGAACGTGTAGTTGGAAGGGATTGTAGGGTTGACCATCTCCGTTCGGCTACTTGCGTAAGGCAATGCAACGATCTGAGTCGGGGGAGTTTGCGGCGTGCTATTCGAGGTTCTTGCTGCAGACAAAAGCTGTGGCTACCGCGGAGCACTGACTGCTGCTCAAACGAACTATGCGGCGTCCGTCTGAGGAGTAGGCCCACAGGTTGGGTGGGAGAGGTATAGATGCTGGCGGAAGCCAGCTACAATGGGCGATATATAGTAGTCGAACGTCTCACGTATGGGACGTTAGGGGGGTCGGAAGCGGAGGGGAAGGTACGAAACCTTTAACCGGGGAATTGTGGACGCCTCTTCGGGGTCACCTCGTTCTGGCAGAAACCGATACCTGTGGTGGAGTATCGGACCTAGCAGACGAGGTTATCTGCACTTATGGCCGGTATTTTGTGGGCGGGAAGCCGAGAAACTTCGGGGGTCGTGTTATCGGGGCCTAGGAGAAGGGGATCGTTAGCCGGCGCGTGTAGAGATATGGAAGCTGAGGCACGGGAAGCTCACTTTGCTGGCTTAGAGAGGAAGCGAAGCAGGTCTGCCGGGTTCATGGAAGACTGAAAAAGGAATTTCCAGTAATTCAGGTGGTGCCTAGGGCCAATCTTCAGGTTGACCGGCACTAAGCGTTGTTCATAAGAGTCCAGGCTGAAGATATCGGGTCAGTTCAATCATTGAAGTGTAGCTATCCGGAACGTGCTCTTGAAGAATTGGAGATGAAAGTCGAGCGGATTGTGTCGTGTGACGTGATATTTGGACTTGTGGTTGTGGTTGTGGTTGTGGTTGTGGTTGTGGTGATGGTGGCTGAGGCGATTTTCACGAGATTTCGCACTAAAATGGAAAATGGAAAATTTCCCATGTGTTTTGGCTCCACAGTAACCTACCTAGGTACGTAGTACTGTAGGCATTTCCTGGGTAACCAATTGACTGCGGCGATACTTTGTCCTGCCACCCTACTATACCTAGCCCTGTATTATAGGAGCTACAGTATGCGCGCAAACACAGGCCCAAACCACGTGCAGCTTCACGCGGATCTTCAAGTTTTGTTGGTTCGGGTCGGAAGGAATTCAGTGATTTGAAAGGTTGAGCGAAACTCGATTGATATATCTCGATTGATATATACAGACACATACATACCTGGAAAATGTTTTTATTCGTAGAAGGACATAGCAGAGATGGGAGAGGACTTCGACAGCTTAGTCGGTGAGAGATTTTCTTCGAGAGACTAAGGTATGAATAATAAAGTCGGGTTTGTACGGTGTCCTACCAGCTTTTATTGTATGTGGGCCTTTGCATTCGCCGGGTTCCATGCATGATTATGGCATACCCGTCTTTTGTGTATGTCTACCAGGTTTTGGTGCGACTGTAACTGAAGCTAGGTAAAGAAGGTACATAATTTATCTGAACCAGGTCAATTGCGACTGTAAGCCCGACAGAGTACACTTGTACACTCTTTGCGCTCGGCTTTCATTTGCTGGTAGAAAACATGGCAACGCCAGTGCTGGTTGGCTGGCTGGCTGGCTGGCTAAGTTGATGCAGCCGGGCGAGCTGAGATTGTGACAGAAGACGGAAGACAGAGTGAACTGGGTTTGCGCTGGCTTGGCAGCTTGGCAGGTGAGGCCACAATCAGGCACACAGGCATTTATCAGGCAGGTGGGGGCTTTACTCTAGGGGTACATTTTATGGGTAAGCTAATGCGATTCCGTTCCTACAGTATCATGATTTCTTCTACTTAGCATCGCATTTGTTATCTCGTCAGAGCTTTTGCGGCCTTCGCTTCATTTACTGTATGTATAATAACAGGGCCGTCAGACTGCGAGGGGTCTAGCTTTCATTATTCGGGAAACACATCATGTTGCATTGGCAATTGTATTTTGCTGACAGTTCGGTAATCTATTACGGAAACCGTAAAACATCCAATTCCGCGGATCATTCCGATCCAGATTTTGTCGGCTCGATTTAGTTGGTTCATCCACGCCGCCATGTGGTTGCGCTGATAACCCGACAGCTTCTTTCCTCGGAGCATTTAGACCAAAAGCCCAAATACCTCAGTAAATGCCCAGGTATATTCGGCAACCAAGTTTGTCCAGGGGTGCATTTTACATTCATACAAGACAGGGCAGGATATCTGCCAGCGATCTCCATCCTATCTGACAGCAACCTAACCTGTGCTAAATTTAAAATGGATGAAACGCCTTTTCAGCCAATCGCCGTGACGATATCCTGCGTTATCTTCCTGAAGATAGGCTCCAGTGAACAGCTCCGATATTTCTCTGCCAGCAAGCCTGCGTCCTTATCCTCTTCCTGGTCTGTCGGTTCGGTTTGAGCGCTCTCTTTTCGTTGTGAGAAGTCTTGGCCATTGATGACTGTGCCCTGAGGATACGCGGGCCGTCTTCCAGTTTCCACCAGCATGACGAACTGAGGGTCGATTGGTACGCCTCCTAAAAACGGCACTTTGAAGTCTTCTGCCATCACCTGACCACCTCCTTTGCCGAAGATGTTGGTGCACTCGGCGCAGTTGGGACACACAAACCCGGTCATGTTCTCTATGACTCCAATCACCGATATTCCCGTTTTGGCGCAGAAGTTCAACTCTTTCCTGACATCGGCCGTGGCTACCGCTTGAGGCGTGGTTACGACCACCGCACCGGCGACCTGCCCCGGCAGTGCATCTTTCAACAAGGTTTCCGCGAGTGAGATGTGCTCGTCCGACGTCCCCGGTGGCGTGTCAATGAGTAGATAGTCGAGTTCTCCCCATAGCACATCCGATAAAAATTGACGGATCATCGCCGTCTTCTTCGGTCCTCGCCACACCACCGCATCGCCTCTTCTCTGTAGTAGGAAGCCGAGACTCATGCACCGTAACTCGCCGACCCCGGCCTCGGGGTTCGCGCTATGTACCGGTACGGGGAGCCAGCCGCCCGGCGCCGATGTGACTTTTGCATTTTCGACATTGAACATGCGCGGTATTGAAGGCCCGGTAAGGTCAACATCAAGGACGCCGACCGAATGACCTGCAAGGGATAGCGATAGAGCAAGCTGCGTGGTTACCGACGATTTGCCTACGCCACCCTTTCCGGAAAGTACCTATGCTCCTGGTTAGACGCATCGTCACTATCGGCTAAGCGACTTACATACCAGGACGATATGCTTGATCTTTGAGAGAGACATTGCTAAGGACCTATAGTCGGGCTAGTACCCAAAGAAAATGTACGACAAGTCCAGGTGTGAGATGAAAAGTCAGGGTGGTTTAAAAGGAGTCATGATTCTTCTTGGCTTTGAAGCTCACAAGGTTCTTCACATCGGCTTGGAGAAGTTCCCAAAACTCGGCCTGTATCGGCGGGTATTAACGTTAAATGCATTTATCAGCATCAGCAAGCCACTGCCCCTCGGCGGGGCTTACGAGAGACATTGACCATTAGAAATCCCAAATAACATAAAAGTACGGTACCTAGGTAGTAGCTAAAATGATGTAATATCCACCAGCCACATGGGCCACATAACGGAGCGGGTATAACCAATAATGTGGCTGCATGGCGACGATGTCGGGTCCCGTTCAATTGACTTAATCCATGACAAAGTCGCCCCGCCAGCGACAGGAACCCTGCAGCCTTTCTCCCCCCTGAACATTCGCTATCTTGACTCTCCGACCATAAATGTTTCGCCGCTCGAGCAATTGCGACAACAATCCTCTTGGCGTGTGGCTCGTACAAACAGTTTCAGCTAAAGGTTCACTGACGATGGCTTATTCCAACTAACAGCAACGCGACATTCGCATGACAGCCTTGCTTCGAACGTACCCGGCTCCGGGTACGACCGCGTAGGGCTGACTATCAGTTTACACGTCGCCCCGACAATGAGAATTGCTTCAAAGCAACATGGACGATGCATGGGGCTCGCCATGGGCCGCATCCGATGCTCCGCCGAAGACCGAACTCGCGCAGCCCACGCTACCCGAGACGCTGCTGAGTCCTCCGCCCAGAGCGTTCGTCGGTAGTCTTTCGAGTTCCCCGGGCCAGTCGCCGTGGGCTGAGGACGGCGGATTCGGGGACTGGGGAACGTGGGGAGACTCCGCGTTGCAACAACATCCTACAACTCCTAGACTCGACGGATCGGGGAGGGCGAGCCCGTTTGCGTGGCCTGGCAGCACTGCGACCTCACCGGGACTGAAACCGCTTCCGCGCTCGAGAACGTCTTCGATATTCCGACAGAGCTCCCCCGACCCATGGGCGGCAGAGTCATCTCTGAACAACAGAAGGGACACGGTATCATCACTCGCGCCAAGCATACAGGATGCGGGCTCAAAAAAGGACCGTTGGTCCCGAGAGGGAGTTACACGACCGACAGGTTTGGGCATAGAAACCGGGAGGTGTGACTTCGTCGGGAACGAAGCGGGTTTAAAAGAGGAAGCGTCGACGAAAGTTGCGGAACATGAGCTTGAGAAACCCCTGGTGCCGCCAGTAATCACCGAGACTCGAGATTTAGAGAAGCCAACTGCGAAGTCTATGCTGAATAATGACGTACAGGAGATCTCTCCTAGGCCGTCTTCGACTTTCTCCCACGCCAGCAGCCGCGAGATAGATCGGCAAGACTCACCCATCACCTCCATCGATGAGGACACGAAATGCCGCCGCCGGGGCCTTTCTCGAAAGCCGTCCAAAGTCCAAGAGCTGGTGGGTCTGTATAATGGCTTAGCGAAGGCTGCTACGGAGGAAATACAACCAGCCGACAAGCAAGATATTACGCGGCGAGTAAAAAGCGCAGAGGGATCTCCAAATCCAAACACAGCCAGAAGGGAAGATGATGACGGTGCGGATTTTGGAGATTTCGAGGATGCCGGACAGGAAGACGAGAGCTCAATGCCTGGCTCGTCTGCGGGTTCAGCAGTGTCTGACCGGTCTTCCACCCCTAAAGCTGCTGGTGAAGATGACGTACCGCAAACCCCAGCGATAAACGCTACCGAACCTCAAAGCCCACCTCCAAAGACTACGTCGGCGATGAAAGAGCTTGTTGACAAGTTCGGACCAATCAATTTTGATATCGACTTGGGGGCTCTCGATAAATTATCCCCGCCCGTGGTGTCGGATGGAGAGCCTGAAGGACATGCTGAGGTGCCAGATCGATTGGTAACCGATAGCTTCACATCGATATCGGAGCGCAAGGCATGGTACCGTATCTCGCGCTTTGGCTCTCTGCGGAAGCATGACTTGGGAGACGAGGAGAACTATCACAGGGTCACATGGTCCAACTCGGAGGCGCGCAACGAGACTTTGAGGATCGTCAGGAGATGGATGGAGGAGGATTCGTACACCGGGAGAGCGATATTAGGTGGCAGTAAACGCACAAGCGTTTTCAATTGGGACTCGAATGCCGCCCCTATCGATCTCAATACCATATTCGGACGTAAATCAGTACACTCGAGGACTAGCTCGGTGCAGCAACCACGAGACAGTACCACCTCGTCCGCACATTCCGTCGGCTCCCCTAGTGCCCCTGTGACGGCGCCTCGGGCTTCATTCAGCTCACCGAATCCAAGTGAGATGCCTTCGACCCCCATCGCTAGCTTCGGGTGGAGTTCAAACGTCCACGAATCACCGAAGGTAGATAAAACGATTTCCGCCGAGAAGTCGCGATATTCGCTCGAGCCACCGAGTCGGCCCTCGGTCTCAACATTAAGCGCCCGTGTAACGGCTCCATCAGCTATTCAGCTACATCAGCCGCCCCAGCAACAAACGAGTATAGACGACGAGGCCTCGGACGATGACGACGAGGACTGGGGCGAAATGGTATCGTCACCAGCACTCGAAATGCGTCACTCGATCGAAGGCATAATTGCGGTGACTGCGGAAAAGAGCCATCCCCAGAATCAGCCCCAGGATATACCAGTTCCCCAGACGCCCGCGGTTTTTGATCCATGGACTTTCGCGGACCTCTCGGTTTTCGAGGTGCCAGCTAGCGTTTCTAAGCCGAGCCAGGCGAGCGATGCTCTGGACAAGGTGCCTTCATCTCCGCCGGCGGCGAAAAAGAGCCAACCCCAAAAACTATCGCAGGACATACCAATTCCGCAGACCCCAGCGGGCAACCCATGGGATTTCGGTGATCTATCGCTTTTCGAGACGCCGGCCGGCGCTTCTAAGGCCGGGGATTCTCCGGAAAGGGTGCCTTCATTTCCACCAACGGCGGGACCGGAACCTCGCGATACCGACATGAGCGCGGCCGCTACCGTGCTGTCGGTTGCTTCGCCCGTTCAGAGGGCCGAGACTCCGCTGCCGGCTCCCAAGGCGGTGCTCGGACCAATCGAGGATACAGGGGCGCAACGGGGGCAGGATGAGATCGTCCGGCGGATCGTGCAGGATTTGCCTGATTTGTCGTACATGCTGCGCTGATGGGCCCTGGAAATGACTACATCTCCAGCATGACCCGCGGTTCTGTTCAGAAAACCGAACAATTTAACCACATGATACAAGTGGCGTGGTATAGTGCCTCATCATTTTGGTTGATTTGGCTCCACCCCCGAGCTTTCACGATAGCAAGCATTGCAACCGGAGTTTCGGTAGTACATTTCATTATTGGCGCTTTGGAACATAAGGCCGCGTGCACATATAGAGGATCAGCTAGGGATGTTAAAAGTAGGCATTGGGTATGACCGCGTATCTGACAAGGCTAGTCCCCTGCCGGCTTTGAGGGGTTGATCATAGCCCTATGTTTAATATAACTTAGATATAAACTCAGAAGACTTGTTAAGTTACTGTTTATTTACTGAGGGAAGACCATGGAGAGTCTGATTTTGCTCAGAGCGTGTCTGAAGATTGTGTGATTATAGTAGAGCGTGGTGCTGATTGTTTCGATACAGGGTTAAGGGCGCATAATTACATAGAAGACAATGGAATGTGGTGACACTTCTTTATATGACGAGGCATCAGGATAAATGTCTTCATCCAGCTTCAATATATTCGTAAGACACGTAGGCACATTTTCAAAGTGCTTTGGTTTCCTGTGTCTTAGTGTCGACTCCCATTCGTTCAAGATCCTACCTCCTCTGGCAACCAGTAACCCCCTTATAAATATCATGCGACTCTGTCCGGTGCCCGTGTGATCGGTATTGGATACGAGGACAACCTAGGTACCATGCTATATGTTATCATTAATTGAGTCAATAATTGCACGGTAGACAGCTGTAGCGCAGTTTAAGCGAGAGGTTTTCCGTCTTGTACGACAACATAAACCCCTCGCTGAATCCTCCCTCCTCTAGCATTGCCTCGCCTTCTCGAAGCACGTGTGCGGGTCCGAGACATCGGCTGGGGTGTAATTCATATGCAAGCTGGTGGGAGTATCGAATGAGAGCCCCCTTCTCCTTTCGCTGGAGGCAGCTTGAACTCCCGGGCGGCTTGGCTCGCTGAAGCCAGCGTGGGGTACCAGTCCTCTGGGACGAAAGGAAGTGAGTTTGCTTAACCTGTTTAGGCCTGGATTAAGGAAGTCACTGGCAGTCTGGGGTTTTGCTTGTCTTCTCTAATCACGCCTAAGCCAAGATCGACTCCCTCGGCGAAATGAGCCGCGACGTTGTATTCCGCTCCCTGTTATGGCAGTTGGAGAGGCGCCCTTGCATCACAGACGGGCTGTTGCTCCACCCCCGTCTAACAGAGGCTCTCCGCATCATACGGAAGCGGAAGCAATAATAATTGCGTCTTTGATATCGCGTAACGCACATTATCAATCTTCCAAACACGCAGGATCAGTCCGTTCTGAACATAGGCTTGACCCTGGGAGCACACGACCCGCTTCCAATGATGGGGAATGAAAAGCACATTAGATTTCTAGCTGGCTCACGCTAAAAGACCAGGGTGCTCAGAACGGCAGCCGCCGCCGCATCATGCGTGTTCGGGAAGGGCTCGGGGAGTGTGGCAACACGATATGCTGTAGTATACGAAGTATGCTAGGCTGTGTATCTCGTCAGTATGTTTCCGCCCGGCTAGGTCGGCTATAGACGAAGGCATTTGAGGGAATGCCCGCGGCATGAGATACCCGAAGTCTTGACACACTTTCCCGCCACTTGCTGTCTAAGTCTATTTAGGCAGGTCGATTTGGATCAACAAAGCGCTTCTTGGCTTTGCTTGGGTACCTGAAGAAGCTCCTTAGTAATCAAGCCACCTAAAGCGCATCAAGGCACAGTCAGGCCCTCCAAGCTTTAGAAGCTTTTCTCGTCCCGTGTTGTCAACATGCAGGTGATGAAAAATACTTGGGGGGGGGGGGGGGGGGGG